>JXSR01S002294.1:0-12228 GCA_000969725.1 Ophiothrix spiculata
TTCTTGAATTGCTGTTTTCTTTTTCAATAAAACAACATTCAAAATTGGAGTTGGCTTCACATAAATCTTTTCGTACTTTGTATTTGACATCAGAATATATATATATATAGAGATGCGTCAGTAGAAGACCGTGTGATTGGATCAGAAGTTGAATTGGTATTACGTGACAGAAACATGATTCACTTTAGATAAATTCCAGCAGTCGTGAGTCCCTGGTCGTGACGTTATTAAAAAAAAAGCACTTGCCTCAACTGTTAGCACCAAAGAAGGACCAATAACCGACTCGTCGATGGTCTCCTTTTCAGTTTTGTTCTGACCTTGGTTTCTTTCTATTACATCATTTTCAGCTTGTTCGTTTGTATTAGCTTCTCTGTCAGTGACAGAACCAGATATGGGCACTCTGGATTTCGATTCAATCTGTTTTAGAGTTTCTTTTACGTCTTTCAGGTAACCAAAGAGAGAATCGTCATCTGTGGCTTGTACATCATATATAAGTTGTTCAGGTGTTGAAGAACTGCAACAAAAAGCACCGTATAATGAAATTTCCAATAACTTGAAAAAATGTATCATATTATGCGTAAACTTAAGTTACACGGGAGTGGAAATCAGTTCATCACAACTATTTAAATATAGAAACAAGTACATTTTGAAAATATTAAGCCTGGTATGGAAATTCGAGTTATGTTGCGTTATTTACGGTCAGTAAAAGTATATCTTACCCTCGAACAATGATATCTGCCAACACTTTAACTGGTATAGATAGTTCAGCAGAATTATCACCGAGTGTTCCATTTCTTTCTTTGCTTGCTGTGTTCACATCCAGAGTAAAGTTCAAATGCTCTCTGTCGCCGTTTAAAAGGCTAACATCAAATCGTAATTTGAAATTAATCTGTAGAAATGATGTCAAAATTTAGATATTATAAATGAATTAATATTCAATAAAGAGCTTGGTACTCAATTCAAATTCAGACGCCATTTGAAGAAAAGATTTTGGATTAACACACTTTAAACTGACAAACCATTAGGTATAAATATTCCGCTTAAAGTGTTGTTGCCCCCGTTCTGTGCCGCCCTCTTCTGATTTCTTTGGTTTGTGGTTTGTTATTTGCTTTAACACCACATTTTTGGCAAGACACCGATAAGCTTCCTAATACTATATATAATCATGATAATATATTATATACACAAATTTCAAAGTATAGACCTCTGGAAAGGCAGCCATTACTGACAGTTTCATAGGATAATATATTATATATACATGTATAGAGAGATGTACATCCAATAATATATTTTAATCTATTTTTGTAACCTTAGAGTTAGCTGCCATGGGATTCCCGAGACGGCATTGTATCTGATCATCCTGGTATAGTTCACAAGGCAATAAGCCTCCCTGACAACAAAAATCAAACACAGTATTATTTAGTACATTCATACTTACACGATCGAGCCTTAATTAATATATCGATTATGTTCAGTTCGGATCTTTAATATACATCGGGTTTAAAGGAACACGCTTTAGGCCAAAAAAAGAAACAAGTTTGTTTCTGGTAACCCGCGCGCGTTTCTGTTAAGTTACATATTTCCCGCATTATTTTTTTTTTCGTGTCTCATATATCAAAAAAAAAAAAAATCTTAGTATTGATAAATAAAACAATTCTGTGAAATAGCTTACTGGAGACATGCGAAAAAACAAAGATGCAACAAAACAAGTCGCATGTTGTATTATTGAACATGAAAGAGAAACAAAGGGCGGCTAAAGTTATAAACAAAACTTTTATGGTTAATTTAGGTATTCAAACACGCCACAGAGTTGTTCATCGCTATTCAAAAACGATGCATCCATGCGTCTGCGTATTTTTTTTATCTCGCGAGTGTGGCTTTAGCCACCCGAGCGTGATAAAAATACGCAGACGCATCTGATGCAGAGTTGTTGATTCGCCGTGAACAACTCTGTGGCGTGTTTGAATACCTTTCAACAACGAAAATCTTCCTGAAAATGTATGAATTAAATTCTTAATATTTTCCAAATAGGCCTATCTTCATAAAAACATTTAGCATATCTGAAGCAAAGTGATAATTTGTGAATGTTTGCTGCTTTGACTTTATCATTTTTCCCAAGCACCGGGCTTTTGCACGTACTATAAGTGCCCGACGCGCGATGATCAGTGTGAGGACTTTTGTGCACTGCGTAAACGCACTTAAGTAAACGTCGTGCCGTGCGTGACGCACTAATTTGAATATCAACTGTGGATTCGTCGCATCACGATTCAACAACGGTGCGCGCCTGTATAAAAAGATACAATGAGTTGTTGAAAATGATATTAATTAATAATTATAGAAACCAAGAGCATTGTTTTATGTGTTTTTCTTTCTGCATTTTTGGTAAAAAAAAAGAAAAAAAAAAAGAAAATCCGCATATCGCATTGCATTTTCGAAAAGTAAAAAATAAAAAATAAAAAGCCGCGTACCGCATTGTGCTTTTCAAGCATGTTACCAGAAACAAACTTTTTTTTTTATTTGGCCTTATGCCAGTTGCAGTTACAACCTCTTTCAACATGTTCTGTTGTAATGACAATTTTCACAAAGTGTACGTATACACTAGTTTGTTACATTTACTTGAAAGAGAGATATAAGTCAACATCAACAATAAATGAAGTAAAAGTTTATTGATCACTTTTAGATACATATTTTGTTATAATTTCTATTTTTCATATTATAGATAAATAATTTTTTGAATGGAAACACATAAAGTAAAAACCACCACAAAATATTCACTCACAACAACAGGTTGAAATCTAATATACATAACATCGGATGGATACCAGACAGATAAACTAGCTTGGTGAGCCTCCTCTCCATTATTGGTAATTCCTACGTCAACATTAACTATCCTGTCATCTCCATAGTACAATACTCCATTTGGGCTACATGTAAGATAGGGAATTACAAATACAAATATTTTTTCTTTTCATTTTCAACAAGAAAATCTAGGAGAGACGCTACAATGACACACTGTCTTAGTGACAACGTGGCATGGAGTGTCAAGTGCAATTATATATGTTCAAGGAGCTCGTGTGGTCTAGTGGAACAGCGCAGGACTCGGAATCAGTAGGTCGCGAGTTCGAGCCCCGCTACGGCCAACGGGTTATGTCCTTGGGCAAGACATTTAATCCTGATTGCTTCGTCGACCCAAGCGCATTGGGGAGCTGTTAGGGGAATATTACGATCTAAGTTCCGATAGGTCTGCGTCATAAGATTGCGATCTAGTTAAGGTGAAATGATAGTGATGATTTCCTAATAACAGCGTAATAATAATGTCAAGCGCTATGATACTATGGTGAATAGCGCATATAAATACCGATTATTATTATTATTATTATTATTAGTAGTAGTATTATTATTAATAAATGATAGAGTTAATGACAATTGTGACGTTATGATACAGGTAGAAAGTTATCTAGTATTCAGTAAAGGAAAGATTCTTCGGGTATAATATTCGATCCCAGTTGCATTTTTAGTCATGATAGTATCCATGCTTTGACTCTGCTTAATTCCAGGACCTTGTTTTAATATAATAGATCAGGCCTGTAATAGATATTATTCCCATTATTGATGACATTTTTTTGCTGATTTAAAAACCCGTCTAGATACGTTAGTGTATTTAGATATGGATCATGCACCTGACCCACTGAATTGAGGAATATTTTGAGAATGATTCAATCTAATTGTGTTATGTTATGTTATGTTATGTTATGTTATGGAGCTATGGTTACGCATGTGTTTGTGAACTACCTTTATTATCTGAGCTATGTAGAAGACATCAGGTCAAGCTAAATATTTGTATATAAGATCTAAAACACCAGGAGTTAAATGCTTGAACATCTGTAATCAAAAACTGGATCATTTGTTACCTGCTTGTTTCAAGAGAGCCAGTAATCTGCAGATCTGTTGTGCAAATGTCATCATCACCGCAACTTCGAGCAAACGCAGCCTGCGCAAGGAGAACAGAGAAAGTGATTTCTGTCATGTCTTCCTGTTATAAATGTCTTTGCTAATTTCTGTCGGAAGATACAACACTGAAAGAGGTGAGAAACTCTTCAAGGAGTTCCGTTATGAACACTCTCATCCTACAAATGCAAACCATTTTTCACTATGTTAATGACACTTAAATCATAGTGCAGAAATGTGTTCTATAAAATGTATAGTAATAAGAGGTAATCTGTTTGATTTTCCTTCAACAGTCATAAGTGATGAGATCATTTTAAGGGAAATTATCCATACCAGAAACTGTAAGCTCTGTTGTTCAAAAAAATACCATATTACTTACTTTTGAAAGTACCCCATCGACCAAAATATGTAGCGGTATTTTATTGTTATATTACCTCTTTTGTTAACACACGTGTCTGTGTAGGGTCGATGATGTATGGTAGTTTAGTTTTTTCATCGATTGTGTCCCGCAGATTGTAGGTAGATCTGAATTGTACCACATTTAAGAAGTCTCTGACATCCAGCTGAAATGGAATCAAAACTAGATTTGGCTTAACGATCGTTCTGAGGGGCCAATATAGCTTATGTCTTTAGGCCTACTGTATAATCTAGTAAATTTCAAGCTTCATCTTAGTGTTCATGCCTTCATAGCGTTGTTTAACGTCCCCAGATAACAATTTTTGGTCGGCCCGATATCGATCTAGCATTGGTAATCAGCGGCCACATCAACGGACCTTCAAAGAAATGCCTGTCCAATAGTTGTTGGCCATAATTTATAGGTCAATCATCAGCGGGTCCGTTACGGACCACTGTAGGATAGTGGCCATTTATCAGAGGTCGATGGTGGACCTCCGTGAGTTATTAAACCATTTCCATTTTATATCGGCCGTCGAAGGGCAATCGTATGATTAGCGTGTGGCCGATGCCGCCATAGCCTGGGATGAGAAGAACTACGGTACTCTTCTCAGGCCATCATACGAAAAACTGACAATGTCCTCTGTCGGACCGCCAACTTTTGCTATCTGAGTGTTGTTCATAATTCTTGCAGTTGTGTTGTTTATTATTACTAAATAGTAAATATTGTATGTGTCATGTATAATCCATTTTAATAATCTTACTTTGAGATAAGCCTTCTGTTCAACACATTGTTCTTGCTCTTTTTGTAGTGCGATGTGACCCCTTGCAACTGAGTTATCTGAGGTATCGATGTCTTGCGTAAAAAACAAACGAGATGGTAGGCCTTGCTGCGTTTGTAATACATCGGTCGAAATAAAGTAATTGAAACCTGTCGAAAGGTTCAAATATACAATACCAACAAATTTCAATTCATTTTAGTTCACTACAAACAACGTTATGTATTTTATTTGTTTTAGATAATATTTTGAAGTAATGTATATACTTAGAACAATTATTACATCTATCATAGCTTTTACAGCGAAATTTTTACCTCTCTTCTCCGCAACTTGATGTCCAGTATAAACGAGGCACACCTGGATTTTAACGCATGTAATGGGTGAGCCATGAAGAACGCATTCGGTAGAATTACGGGTTTTATGGTTTAAGACCTCGGGAGTTATTCGGAGCGACATTGCCACTGAAACTACTGGTTTAGATCTATAATCAGAAAACACATTTGATTTTTTAAGTTTAGGCCTTCCAAGTGTGTTAATTCTTTCATTTAGGTGGATAGAATGTGACGAAAAAGTGACACCATGGTTGTCAACTTCAATCCTTAGCTTATGGCATCTTAGTCTAAACTTATTGCGACATCTTCAGAACATGCGCCAAATAAATACGACTATGAGTATACTTTTATGACACAACGTATATTTGCACATACGAATCTGCAATGGAAATTAAGCAACTTATCGGAGCGTGATCATCACCCCGCCCATTACCAAATTATGTAGTGAGTATTATTTAATATATCACACTGACATCACGCATGTCAAATTTATTTCCGCATGCGATTTCCGCGACCTTCTTGACCTAATGATGCAATTCATTGTTTATTCATGAGCAAAAATCTCCGGGAGAAATCGTGTGTCACGGATGCATGCACTTGCAGATTATACTAATCTGCATTGATTTGGGAACTCGGTGAATCGATCTTTCTCACAAGAACCATACTACAACCACTATACAAATTAAATACAATGCTAGCTTCAGGACAGATCTTGCATATATGGTATATTTGATTTTTCATTTAGATCCGTTATGATTTGAAAATATACGATACTGATAAAATAATTATATCTATTCAAAGTTTCTGTTAAATTTCACCAGATTTGAATATTTTTTTATAAATTATATACTTTTCGTGTATTGAATATTGGACTTTTCGAACGCAGTGGATCAAGACAAGATACATAGTTCAAAAATCTATGTGAGCTAGGGAACTTTCGGAAATCAAATAGCTAGCTATAACTGTGCGTGGCCAAATATGGGATTCTTTATGCTCATGTTATTTACTCTTTGTCTAAAAGAGTTCAACTTGTAAAAATATAATGACTATGTATTTCCTTGCCTGTAGTATATGGCAGAATCGCTCTGATGAGCTCCAACAACAATATCTGGGTACCCATTGCCATCCATGTCCATTCCACCACTGATGGAGCTTCCAAATGGTGTAATACCGGTCATGACAGATGAACCAGCGAGCCTCTGTAGCAAGGACACATATTTTTATTAAACTTGCACAGATATTTTGATCAGACTCAATTTTAATGCAATTCTTAACCCTCGTCCACCTAAGCTTTTTTGCACTATGTCGTCACCTTAAGGCGGTTGGGTGGTTACGACCACCCCCCTGAAATGAAATTGACGCGCCAAAAGTATGGTTGTTTTATACCATAGTATATAGGGTAGGGTCTCTTCTTTCTATTGATACCAAAATCATGAAAATCGGTCAAGGTGTTACATAATTATGACGTCATAAAGTACTTTAGGTCGAAAACTTCGCCGATATCTGATTTTCAATTGAAAAAAAAAATCAAACATTCGCTATAAAAGTTCTAAATATTGGATTTTCATCGGGTTTTTTTGCTAATGAATAAAGGAAATGGTAGTACTAACATGCTCTGTAAGTTTAAGCTTGTTAGCATGCAGATATTTTTCAAAATGGCGAGTTTTATATGAGGGGGGGGGTACCATCCCTACCCACGGACTTTGACGGTAATACTCTACCCCCACCTATAAGGTGGTACCCCCGACTTTTTTCGTTAAAATGACCGCAAAGGATGTTAAACAATTATTTATGCCCGGGGGTCATTTTGTTTTGCGTTTTGGGGCAATCGGCGACGATCCGTTAGGGGGTGGGGGTGGTAACCATCCTCTTAGGTGGACGAGGGTTAAACACTAGTTTCCTTTTTAATTTCTGTTTTGTGTGTTGGTTGAAGAGTCATCCTTTCCCAAGAAGGACTGGTAAAGGAGGATAAAGAGGAGGAGGAGGCCGAGAATACTGAAATAAGAATATTTATTTTTCCAAGGGTAACAATGATTTTTTTGATAGTTGAAATTGAAAACTTATTTAAACTTGGGGTAAATAGTACTACACGGCAGAAATCAAGACATATGTTACAAACCTGCGCATACTTCAAACAGGGCGCCAATATCAATATCTAACAGAGTTATTTATCATAAGATGATTGATACAAATGACACAAACCTGCGCATACTTTATCCTGATACCATTCAGTGATCCATGGTATATGTAAACTGCTCCCGATCCGCCTTCTTCAAACGGGGCGCCAATAGCAATATCTGTGAGGGTATAACAAAAAAATGGTTTTTACGTTCGAACGTCTGTCCTTAAAGTCTCTTGACCACTTTGAATATTCAAAATAGCTTAAACATTGAAAATGGCATCGCAAAGCCGTAAACAAATGTGAAAACTAGATACTTTTCACAATGTACATGATATCAAACATAATGTTACAATTTGCAATGGTTTATGAGCAAAAGGGGATCAATTGAAGTGTAATTACATGAATTAGGCACTTCTGACATAAGAAAACATACACATTTCTCGAAAATGTGTATGCTTTCCATATCAAAAGTGCCTAATTAGACAACTATTAATTGTATTCAAAAAACCTTATAACCCCCAGTTGTGTTCATAATCTACTGATTAGAATAGCCTCCTTCAATCGGGGCGCCAATAGCAATATCTGTAAGCCTTTCCGAAAATTTTTATGCTCTGCTGAGCTCTTCACTCTGTGCCCTGCTGCAAGTCGACTCATGCACCTTTCGAACTCTGCAGTATTGCACCAATGTGAGCCCATGGACCCCTTGGTTAGCTGTTGACCTCACCCGTATCTCAATTCCTGTAACAGGATTCCGTTGAAACATAAAACGTTAATTGCCACAGATATACCTCATCTTACCTGTGGATCCATCCTGGTTCAAATCCCCTACGTTAGCTATTGCAGACCCGAACCTCGCCCCCAATGCATTGTTGCCTCTCAATCTGCCATCCATTAACCTCACATTTCCCTGTGAATACATTGAACTTATGTTAATAGATTAGCATCACTTGTACTGATATGTTTATTTTACACGTTCATTTTTTTTTCAATCTATACTCACAAAAATTGAGAAATGTAGATAATTAATGAACTTCTATCACAACAGTGGATGTGCTTGAATGCTTTTATTGTACATTTACCGTGCTTTCCATTAACACTATGGAATTTTATACAGGAATTTTATACAGGAATCTAGACGATGGATGTTTAAAACTAGAAATGTGTTATATAAAGCTTATCCATGAGGTATATATAATATATTCTATCAAGGCTTTCTCAAAATAACTCCCGGGCTATTCGAAAAGAGTAGGGAAAACTTTCCCGGTCATGTTGACTATACCTTCAAAAGTATCATTTCTCTCTAGGACCAGAGAGCTTCGCGTTTGACTCCAATTGGAGTGTTGGGAAGTATCTTAACACTTAGGTGACCAGGGGGGGGGGGTCCTAGGGGCCCTATCACAGGTTTTCGCGCGTACATCGCCGCTCCATGTAAATTGTCAAACTTAACGCAACGGGTCCCTCAGTGGCAAAAAATTCTGATGGACCCAGTCGTTTTCGTGCTAATTAGCATAAAGTGATTTTTCGAGGGCGCTGTCCAAATTTGTTTTGCCCATAAAACCGAAACCGAATAAGCTTTTTCTAATTTTATTTTTGCAATGTAATTGTACTTGCAATGTGCAAATTTGAGCAAAATTTCATGCGAAAATTCCTTCGAGAACACGGTTTTTGAAATTTTGGCGGAAATTTTTTTGACACGACACAAAAAATGGTTTTGGGCCGCCATTTTGAAACGGTACATCTGATTTTCAAATTTTTTCTGTATTTTGGTCCTTATTACATGCTTTATCATTTACCAGACTTTCAACGTAAAATTCATACCGAAAAGATGTTTTTTTAAGGGGGGCCCCAAGAAACCCCCCCCCCCCTTGGGCATCAACGGGTGGGAAATAATGTACCTTGGTCACTTAAGTGTTAAGCATGTTAAGCAGAAGCAGAAGCAGAATATAACTGAGAATATAACTGATTTCTTCGAAATGAAAACATCCTTTCTAATACACATAGAGGACTATAATGACAACAATCGACTGTATTCGGATGAATGAGTTTGGTCGGAATTTTGTTGACTGTAGTAAATTAAGACTTTAAAATTTAACCAAAACCTTAAATTATTTTGGTATTTGAAACACAAACAAAATCGAAAAAATAAGAGTGTGCTTTGTTGCCATACATTTTGATCTATAGATTGCCTTGCTTGGCAAATTGCTGAAGGTTTTTCCAAAAATGTGTTTGATTTTTGTACAACATAATTTGTATACCTGGCTTGGGCCAGAGTGCGTCGATACCAACGAAACCTCTGATACCCTTTAAGAAAGCCTTTGTTGTGTGCCTTTGTCGTTTTATATGTCAGAAGGGATCATATTTGATCTAAGAAAAAAAGCAAATAAACGAAAAAACAAACTAATATTTTCTTCACTTTTAAAAAAAACCTCAAAACGATATGAATTTGGCACCCGGGGGCCGCTCGAAAAATTAAGTGATATTCATGTTCGTCAGATCACCCCAAAATTGGACCCTATATGGCGTAATTGTTGATAGTAAATTGCACCCCTATATGGCGTAAGATCAGTGAAGATGGTGAAAATCGCACCCCCAATGGCCTTTTGCAAACAAATTAGGTATCAAAAAGTATACAATTTCAATTATATTCATTTGCATGAAGTCGTAACCTATTGTCTATTGTTTGTAGACCTTTTATGATATCATTTGACCAACCCCAAGTAAAAAGTGACCCTTATGGCAGAGATGGCTTGAATTTACCACCCTTAATGACGTAAATTGTGCTAAAAAAGTACCCCTTTTTCCAAATACTTATACGCCATTCATGGGTCAAAATCAAACCCTTTTACGCCTCTTTTTATGATGAGCATGGGTACCACTTTATTTTCAGAGCAGCCCCAGGGATTAAGCATTGCCACACCTGTTTATCATTGATGTAAACGTAAACTCTGCCTTCATCCATCGTGTCCGCGTATAATGGCGCGCCAACAAGAAGGTCTGAGAAGCCATCAGAATTCAGATCAGCTGCTAGTACCGAAGAGCCAAAGTAGGTATTCATCTGCAGGTAATCGAAATGACACAAATAGCAGTAACTCGGTTTGACCACAGACACTTTATATTCGTAAAGTGTCTGTGGTATGACAAAAGCTGCTGCAAAATGGCTGATGTTCATATGTAGTACTAACCAACACAAGAATTTCTTTCAGGCAGTATACATTTATAAAAGAATATTTCAGATGAAGAGTTGTCAGCTCCAACATGTTGCTCATTGTAGAATAGATACACTACATTAAGCATTGACCATGTTGACCGAATCAATGATCAATGATCATCGGTTTATATATTTCATGATTTTTACGCCTATTGGCGTAAAAATCATTTTTAAAACTGGCAAATAAATCTGACCATCTGACCCTCATGGATAGCAGTACCAGACACTGATGAGGCTATCCTCTTTAAATTTGTCATATTTATTTATTTAGTTAGTTATGTTGGCGCAAACAACTGCATCTTTTTGCTACGGCAAAACACTAATGGATTAAACCACTAATCGTACGTATTGATCACAAACAATTTAAAATATAACTTATTAAACTTATCATCTTACAGTTAACTCATTTGAAGTTCATCTATTTATGAAGCGTACCCGCTTGTGTTCAAACCTCCTAAAAGATTATATCTACTCACTACAGTGTATGACTGTGACAGCTTATTGATGCTGCAGTGAATTTAACCAGATTTTGAAAGTTATGTTAAAAACTTACTCGTTCTCCAAACAGCTCAATTTTAACGTCGAAAGTGCTGACATCAAATATAAAGACCTTCCCAACTTCATAAGCCCTGGGTGCACCAGTCACTCCCTCGTTAGCTGAGCGTGTAGAAAAGCTACCAGAGGACAGCGAGTAACCTTGAAAGGTAGAATAGGACAGAATGTGTGATGAAATGTGTTTTAAATAAGGTGTAAAATAATAATTTATAAACGCTTTCGTACGTCCTTGTTGAAACAATCCTTGCATATCGCGCGAAGACAGTTTTAAATTATATCCACATGCTTAGCAACTTGGTTACAATTCCGAAAAAAAAACTTATCTTACTAGGAATAAGACAAATTTACACAAGGTTTAATCAAGTTCTAATCGCCTTTTCACACGCATATAAACTGGGAATCGGTCTGTTCAAAAACTAATGTTTAGTTTAGGTCCGAAAAAGGGGTTTTCCAATCGTCATCATTTCGAATTTAGCAATTATTTTTACCTTTAATAGAACTCTTTCCAATTAAACCATTATGCTTTATGATTCAAACCGACAACATACGTTTGAAAAAAAAAAATGTTACCTGAGAAATAATGGACCTGAAAAATAATAAACTTTCGGTGTTGGCTGGAACATGTACATTATATCAATTTCGAGAAATATTGGTGTCATGAACAAACTTAAACATTTTACCTAAACGTATTTTACATACCCTTCATTGTACTCTTGTTTTGCCTTATTTGAACTACAGCATTCTCATTTGGGGAAGTACGTGTAAAACATATTTAGGTCAGCTTCTAAGTTACCTTTTTTTGTAACATGTCTTCCTGAAGGGTGTGTGATTTTGAAATTGGGACCCCCATAGTTATATTGTTTGATACTATAGTATAAGGTAGGGTCTCTT
>JXSR01S002299.1:17644-35668 GCA_000969725.1 Ophiothrix spiculata
AAGAGGCAGGCAGAAAACCCGCTGGATAGATGGCATTAGAGAATATACTGGCCTATCTGTCAATGCAGCCTACCGTTATGCTCAAGATCGGCACAGTTGGAACGACATCATCAAAAGGGTCACAACGGGTCAGTCATGACTCATAGGATGACGACGATATCTAATATTGCCTCAAATTGGAATAAATTTGATTTCTTGTTTATCTTTTATTTGATACATGACAGACTGTTTTCAATCACAGACTATGTTGACACATTGGGTAGTTATTTATTCATCAGATACATTCCTATACTCAAGCCATTGTCAAACTACCTATTTTAGATGCACCAAAGTCATGAGATCTGTCATATACCGTAAACCGGGGTGACTTTGAACGCCGGGGTGACTTTGAACACTTTGAGTTGGTCAAATTAATCAGCCATTATCTCACTTATCCTTGATGATATAATTTTTTTTAATTAATGATTGAAAAGGGGATACTATAAAAAAATGTTACATCTTAGAGACACTACCATAGGTGTTGCCAGTTGTTCGTTATAGCCTTATAAATGTGTTGCCAAATGTATAGCAATTTTCATAGTATAGGTGGAAAAATCTCAATGGTTACCATGGTAACAATGATCCAATGAAATTGAAATTAATATGGTTGGATCAGGAATATAATAGTTTACATTAATGAATGTGAATAATTTTGTAAATTTCTTTCTGATTCTATATATTGAGAAAAAATGATCCTGGGGTGACTTTGAACGCCTATATCTCCCATATAAACCCATGCACTAGCTGGGTAACCAGCACACTTGATTGTTGCTTACAGATTTTCAAGTCTAAGACACTGTGTTTGCATTATCACCCATTTTTTAATTTTTATGATCAAAACAATTGTTTTTCTGTGGGATAATGACATTTTCTAGTTCTAGGAATGTATTTATCTCACTTTATTCCAGGAAAAATGTGTCCCGTTCAAAGTCACCCCATGCCGGGGTGACTTTGAACGGTACTTAAAAAATTAAAAATATATATCTAACATAACAGTTAGTTCTACAAAAATGTAACATGAGAAAGACCATGCCCTAGGAGGTATTTGAAAGCAAAATATCAGAAACTTTTCTATGTTGAAAATTAAAAAAAAATGGCAAAAGCTGAAAAAAGTGTTCAAAGTTACCCCGGTTTACGGTATTGACATCTCTTTGAATTTCATAATTTATATCTACAGTGAAATTTTGCGACTGTGTAATTCAGCTGAGGACACACATTTAAATCAACCTGATTCAGTACAAGTGGCAAAATGGTGTTGTTTAATTAATTGAATCATCACTGCATGAAAGTTAATTAACCCTTAAACTTGATTAACTGATTAACTGAATCATTGACTGTGCTGTGCACATGTTGACTATAATGATAACATCTGCAATTTTAGTCCTATTTGTTTGGAGACAAAAATACATCATGATTAAAATATAATTTTTTTAAAAATTAATCTATTTCTCCATGTAGGATGACAGATTGAAGAACTAAGCTTTAGGGATAATGGTAGAATTAGCATTTGTGATTAGTTTTAGGGTTAGGATTAACATGATATAAGTTTTTGGTCAAATTTTTGATTTTACCTAAAGTATAAAGTATACTCTTTATCAACAGATTCAATTTACATGCCATTTCCCAAAGATAACGAATGCAGAATTTAAAGGGGCAATTCATGACCCACTTTTTATCCTCAGTTCACCTCAAAAGCCTCTATTTTTACTAATAAGAATCTTTGTCTGGTATACGTCACAAATCCCAAACCATTCTTGCAAATGTGTTTGCATTTTTGAGAAAAGTGACAACGAGTGTCATTATGTAATTACAGTAATAACACCGTAGCATGGGGATTTTTTAAATACTGAAAGCTTGTAACTTGAAAACAAATGTTCGGAATTTTTCAACATATGTTTATGTCATTCTCTTTTTATTAAGGTAGAAAAGAGGTGGGTGAGGTTTTCATCACATCAGAATCATTTGAAAAAAAATGTTCGGAATTTGTCTGCATACGTTTATGTCGTTGTCTTTTTATTAAGGTTGAAAAGAGGTGAGGTTTTCATCGGATCAGAATCATGAATTGCACTTTTAAATAAGATATTTAAATCATATCATATTGCTACATGTATCCATTAAATGTGAGTGCCTGGGCTAGCAGCTGGCATAGCGATTGTCAACTTATCCCTTTTAGTGTGCTTGTATTGATCCAAGATGTCACTATCAGCGTTATCTAAACAAACAAGAGTCGCAGGTGATGCGCCAACCAGGCCCGTGAAATCCAATTTATTACCGGCAAGAAAAGAGTTGACTTAGATTGAATCTGTTAAAGCGCTAAGTGTCAGATGCAGAGGGAAGTAGTATGGGGAAGGTAGATAGAGAGAGTTTCCTGGGGGAATTAAAGGTGGATTTAATATGTAAAAATTTACTCAAAAGCAAGATTTTAGGTTGACTTAAAAACCCATCTTAAAGGGGCAATTCATGATCCACTTTTCACCCTCAAGGTCACCTCTATCAAAATTAATTTTTTTTAAGCTTATAAGAATCCTCAACTGGTATATGTTACGACCCCAAAACCATTCTTTCATATGTGCTTGTATTTTTGAGAAAAGTGAGAAAACGTGTTATTTTCTAATTATTGTGTGGGCCCCAACAGTACGGTAATTACAACACAGCAGCCTATGGGGATTTGCAAAATGCTGAAAAAGTGTGCAACTTGGAAACGACGGTCGGAAAAAGTATATATTTATGTTGTGCTCTTTTTATTTAGCTAGAAAAGAGGCAAGGTTTTAGTGACATCAATATCATGAATTGCACCTTTAAAGGATCTTGACACGATTTCCATGTCCTAAACAAGGATTAAAAACAACAACACCCAAACCATGCACATTGCACATGTGTGACCATCCACCACGAACCTCCAGTAAAGTCAGCATTTTTCAATTTGAGTTACAGGGCAAAATACATAACAGTTGTATTCTGAAAAAAAATGTGATTTTTGCAGATTTGAAATGTCCATGTATTTCTAATACCCATACAAAATTTCGGCTTTCATTTGAACTTCAAAATATCTGAAAACTTGCATTATCTCAATGTAATCACATTTGACAGGCAGGGGCGGCTGCGATTTAGTAGAAGCTAGTAAATTTAGCACTAGGGATTTCTAAAACGCAAATTTAGGACGCATTTTACGTGTCTTTCTATTGGCGCACTAATGTTGAAAATGTTACAAAATTCATATTTTTACCTTTATTCAAAAAATAATAACAAAAAGTGCTCCTATAGTGATACACTTTATTGTATTATTCTAAATCCGCTGGGGTTCACGCGTGAACCCCATTCGTATCTGAGTAATTTTAAGTTTATTCGATGCACCATTTTAGTAATGAAATTTACACGAGCGACACTGCGGAAGGTAACTCGATCAAATATAGTAGTAAAGAGGCATAGCCACCGTCGTCTGACATTTAAAATGTTCTAGATATCTTTAACATACGTTTTCTCAGTTTAAGGTTTTCTGTTATGTCATATTTTGAAGAATTGTAAATCTACTTCTGAATGTCATATAAATTTGAAACAAATGTCATTTTACAGCTGAAGATGTTCTCTTTTTTGAATCTGTAATAAAACAATTTTTACTAGCCCTCGAAATATACCCCTTTTAAATATTTTGTGTTGTTTTTGAAACCGTACTGTATCTCGTACCTCTCCGGAGTGAACCATGAATTTTGATTAGAAAAGCAAGGATGTAGAAGGGGCTAAGAGAGGTTTTAAGTGCAAGTGTGTACATGCAGTAATGCAAAGGTATATCATTGAGAAAGTAGAAAAGCCAGGCTCAAATTAAATAGAGCAATAGCAAATAAAGGCCATGCCCCTGATGCCGTCTTCTTTCTAAAGAGCCTTTCAGGATTTGTAAACATTCAGGCCTGTATTCCAAAAAGGTGTTTAGCTAAGCCATTGTTTAACTGAGCATCAACTGTCTAGGAATTATACGCATCATTGCAGCTTAGAAGCAGAACAGTTCAATGAGCCATGCTGTTGAGGAGAATTAAAACCGTGGTTTAACTAAACACCTTTTTGGAATACGGGTATCAGTGTCTATTTAGCCACAATGTTAACTGTTTTTGCACCCTTTGTAATTTCATAATTTTGGGGAACATTTCCAGGTCATTTATGCCATGGGTATCTTTAAATTGAATCATATGCCTTTTGTAATTTCATAATTTGAACAGAGATGTCTAGGTCATTGAAAGACAAGAGGATTTGCAGGTGTCTCTTAAATTATAACAACAACCTGTACATTTTTTTCTCTTTCCAGGATGGAGGGACACCCTTATTTGTTGCTTGCCAATGTAATCATTTAGATGTAGTCAAAGAATTAGTCGCCAGAGGTGCTAGTCTACATCACTGTATGGAGGTAAGGCAGCCATATTGCTTAAAAGAAAAATATGTCAAACCTTTATGGAGTTACTAGTGTATCTTTAACCAGGACAGGCCCGTAGCCAGGATTTTTTCAAGGGGGGTGCGGATTTTCAAAAAGTGGACCTTTTGGGGGATTTATCGTTTTGGTCGACCCTAAATTAATTTTAGTAGTTTTTTAGCAGTTTTCCAAGCATTTTGTGTAGTATTTTATTAAAAAACGACCTACATTTGCTTGTTTTGGTGCTTTTGCTGGTCATTTAGTGAATTTTTGTGGACCTTTTTTGTACATTGTCAAATTTGGGGGGGGGGGGGCGACGCACCCACCGCGCACCCCCCCCCCCCTCCTGGCTACGGGCTTGCCTTTAACATCCCTGCTATTGTTGTTTGTTTGATATGTATTAATTATTGCTTCAAATTGTGAAAATACCATCACAATCTTAGATGCTATCTACAGCGAGATTCAGAGGAGAATCAGTTGGAACTTAGAATTAGACCACTGACGACGGTGATGGGTATCACCGAAACATTCGGAATGAAAAGTAATTATTGTTGCTCACTTATAAATCATCATTGATGAATTCTATCAATGTATAAAAATTTTCATTCGCATTTATGCAAGGGTCAGTTTAAATCTTGAACACAACCCTCCTCAAGGCCTCGCCTTTTTTCATCCAAACAAATTGTTTCATAGACATAGGTTAAAACTTCACCCCTATTGCACCTGATTTCAAAAAATGTACGACAAGAATTCACTTGATTGACCAATTTGTTAGTTCAAGCTTTAACCATGGAATTTTTTTTTTTTAGGTGAAGCTTCACTTTTCATATTTTTGCACACGACACACCTTCACTTTCAATATGACCACAATCATCATGACTGTGAAAAAGACAACATCAGTCTCTGTCAAAGCACTTCTTTGATGCTATAAGTACTTCCGTAAAAGCAACAATGTCAATATTGTGGATGTTGTATCAGATATTACAAGCGTAGCTAGCGACAATGCTCTTTTGTCCAGGATTTTCGAAGATAGTAGCACTGATATTACAACACTGTATCGACATTATCCACGGAAGTGATTCAATAGTAGCTAGGGGTAGCGGGTTGGCGCAGCGGTAGTTACCTCGCCTTGCACCAATGAGGTCCCGGGTTCGAGTCCCGCGCCCGGCGCTTTATGTGCATATGCTTTTCAGTCCATGCACGCTTCCGCAGGTTTTTCTACGGGTTCTCCGGTCTTCCTCCTGCCTTCAAAACTGAATTTAAAAAACATCTTGGAGCCCTGTTAAAGATAAGCTTCTTTCAGCTTACTTGGTACCAAGTACCAAGTTGGGTTTCCTTGGCGAAAGCCTAAACAAGGTGAATATCACCTCACCAACAAACATGAAATACCCGTCCAAGCTCCACTCCTTTCCCAATTGTATTAGATAAAGCTTCACAAAAGTTATTTACATGAACATCAAGACATCACAATAATAAAAAAAATTGACCTCAAGCTTCGACGTCGATTTGATGTCATTGTAGCGTCGAGCCTTGTGTGAGGAGGGTTATTAAGATTCTAACTGACCCTTGCATTAAAATGTGTTTTGTTTGTTCCAGGATGGTGCTACTCCATTATTTATAGCCAGTCAGAATGGACATTGGAATGTACTAAAATATCTTATCTCTCAGGATGCAGATGTCAACCAGACTAGACAAGTATGTATGCCTAAACGTAGAGCGGATGAGATAAATTACAATCAAAATAATTAGGGGTCACTTCAAAACTCAACCGGCGGTTGCCTGCCGGTTCTTGGCGGTTTAACCAGAATAAACAATCGCCAACCGCCCAGAACCGGCAGACAACCGCCAGTTGAGTTTTGAAGCCGCCCCTTATGTTAGATATGTTGTTAAGGCCAAAAAAACCCAAGGTTTGTCTCAGAAACCATTTGCAAAAATGCTATGCGGTATGCAATTTTTTGTTATTTTAGGAAATTAGCTATGTGGTATGCAATATTTTTTTTTATTTTTTTTATAATGCTTTAAAATTTTGATCGCCCAACTTACGAGTGTGAAGTGCCCAGTTTGTGATTATTTACTATTGAGTATCGCCCAACACTAATGTTGTTATTACAAGTCGATGTATCGCCGATACAAACATGGCGACTTACAGTACCCAGTACACGGTAGTTTTATAATAAATGACAGTTATCTGCAAGTTATACTACTAGCCTTCATTATTTATACAGTTTCTAAGTACGATCCCGCCAGTTTTAACTATGGGAAGTTTTGACAGTTAAAATAAAAACGTAAAATTCAAGGTAAATTTGCAACAGCAAATGACAGCAACCCGGATGGGGGTTGATTGCTGGATTACTTTTGATAAAAAAAAAGAGAGAGAGAGTGAGAAAAAGATCAGCGCGTAGCTCTATGCGCTAAATCTAAAAACAAACCTTTTTTTTTGCCTAAACGTAGACCAGTGTTCCTGCTATGGCCTTGTGGCACAACATTGGCACAGGTCTCTGAAAATTTGCAAGAAAGGTGCTTTTTTTTGCTTTATTTGGGTAATTTTCAGCCTCATCTCCAGTTTTGGTACAAGCATCTCTCCAGCTTTGTCAGAATTGCTTGAATTTGCACAAGCTCAAAACCCTTATTGAGAATTTTTGTAGGAGTATCCAGCCCACGTGTAAAAACATACAAACTTTATCAACTAGGTAGCCATGGAACTGATCTTGTCAACATATTCATTTCATTGTTATCGGGATGTTCTTTTGTTAAGTATGCATCTCTATGTATCTGTATTTATTGCCCTGGAGATAATCGAGTACAATTCTAGTACAAGATTGGAATTTGCACATTTGAAACATCATTTGAGTACACTTTAAGTACAATTCTAGTACAAAAATTGTACTTGAATTGTACTTAAAGTGTTATAGAATGATGTTCCAAATTGTACTAGAATTGTACTTAAAGTGCACTTGAATGATGTTCCAAATGTTCACATTCCAATCTTGTACTAGAATTGTACTCAATTTGTACTAGAATTGTACTCAATTTATACTAGAATTGTACTCAATTTATACCAGGGTGAGTACAATACAAGTGTTGAATCGTATAGAGGCTAAAAAAGCAATAAATAGCAGGGATCACATGTTGGGCCTATAATGGGAGTCAAACATTCTGAAAGTGTCCAATTTGGTTAAAAATGGTCTCAAAATGTTTTTCTCGCAAAACTGTCTACACAAAGTCATATTTTCCAACGTCTACAATCTATTATTGCTATGATATCAAGCAAAACTCCTTATACTCTATAAACCTTTTGTCCTTAAAGTATACGCTAAGCCTAAGCAATCAGACTCCGTTACAAAAGATCCATAACATAAGCTTACGGAAACTAAAACACTTAGGCAACGGCAATAACTGTGTTATATTTTGCTCCATATGGCTATCCAAACCATGGTTGACCAACCATTCTCTGTTGTGATACCAGGCATTGGTAAGTGAATCTCTGGTGTTGTAGACAATTAAATGCTGCATGCAGAGTGTTGGGTGAGGTGTTCACATTCTGTGTCAGATCCGAATCAATGCTAATATAATCCAGATAAAGAATGAATTACTGCATGCAGAGTGTTGGGTGTGGTGTTCACATTCTGTGTTAGATCCGAATCAATGCTGATATAATCCAGAGAAAGAATGAATTACTGCATGCAGATTGTTGTGTGAGGTATTCAAATCCTAAGTCAGATCAAGATCAATATTGATATAATCCAGATCATATGTAGTATCTATAATAAATACATGCATAGTGTTTAGATCTTGCCCAGATCCCTCGACTAACCCTTCCCCTTTATCTATTAAATCCTCTGACCAATATAAATCAACCACCAGGGAGGAATGCAGCTATATGGCTAGTGGATTTTGTTCAGTGCCTAGGTTCAGTGCAAATGGTATATATGGCTCAGTCAGAGCTGAGAGTGTTTGGATGAGATGGTCACATTTTGAGTCAAATCCACATATACTGACTTATCTTGTCTTGTGACTTGTCTTCTCAAATTGATCCAATTGGATACTCGGTAGACCAGCTATAGCTGTATTTCACCAAGCTGGTATGAATACCACTTTATTTTTGAAACAACTAGACTAAATCAGTTATGTATTGGCTGATCATGCAGACATGGGCGACAATTTTACTATTGGGGCTTTTTGTAGTCAAGAGACAGTGCTGGGATTCAAACCCATGATCCTTGGATAATGAGACCGATGCTCTAACCGCTTGGCCACCATACTTTGACTTCAGACAACATATCTGTGTCTTACCTATAGTTGCATATTTTTATCCAGATCAATTTGCATTGCATGCTGGGATATGGTGTTCATAATTTGAAGCAGATCCAGATCAATGTAGAGCTTGTAAAATTCAGATCCATTTGAGGCTGTATACTTGGATTGTGCATGCAGATTGTAGGGTCCCGGGTGTAGGGTGGGTGCAAGATGGGTTGTTCACATCCAAGCCATGCGTATCCATGTTGTAATGGACAAATATAATTCAGATCAGAACAGATTTTCTATTACAAGACACTTCATGCAGGGAATTGGGTGAGGTATTCACACAATTTGAGCTGATCAAGATCAATATGCAGTGAAATACTACATGTGTTGCTAAAATGATTCCATCCAGAGGCAAAACCGATCAAGATTATGTCAAATATCTTTCAAGACAATTTATTTTGTGTTGATCTTGATCTTGGCTGTTTATAATAAGATTTCAATGAAATAATGATTAATTGTCATGCCTGCTTGGCCTTGTTTTATGTTTGACGAGTTTGTTAATCTCTTTGTTCTTTATTACATGTAGAAATTATAATTACACAAATAATTCTTTATAAGGTTATCAACACTTAACCTGACACTTTCGTCTGTTATGGGCGACAAACTTCAGAGTGATCCTTCCGACTTCCTGTATTATGTAATTCTGGACTTAATGACGTCAGGAGAGGTTCATAAATGTGGAAAAAAAATGTGCCCCCTCATCACGGTTTATGATCTTGGTGCCCCTCTTACAGATCCTTAAAGATATATTGATTTAATGAGCACTGCTATTAGTTTCCATTTGTAGTACCTTGGCACTATTTTCTAAGTCGCATTTGTGAACCTCTCCTGACATTATCAAGTCCTGCTGTATGTATACTTTGATCAACACCAAATAAGCAAACCTCTTCACATCGTGAATTGATACAGAGAAGCGTGTGCATAGACGCAGTACACATTAAAAATGTGACTCGCACGTCAGTATATACAGAGCGCACGTAAGTGGGATTATATTTACTTGCGGATGAAAAAAAGTCTCATAATTTCCGCCTATTAGTGTTGATCAAAGTATAATACCTGAAGTTGGAAGCAGGATGGATCTCTCTGATGAAGATTGTCGACCATGACACACAAAACTGTCAAGTTAGTGTTAATAACCCGTGTCGTGGTTGTGTTTAGAATTATATAGGACAGATCTTGTGGAACTTTGACTTAACAGAAGACATATCTGTGGCTTACCTAGTTGCATATTTTTCTCCATTTTTGACCTTCATGCTGTTGGTTCTTATCTTTACTTGAAGTTACTTTATCTATATTGGAAATGTTTTGGAATGCTGTTTGTCTCGGAGGGGGGGGGGGCTACTTGCTACTTAGTACAAATGGGGTTATCAGGGAGGGGGGATCTGCCACAAATTTGGGTGGCAAAATCAGGCTCTCTATTAATATTTCAATCGGTCATTTTACTTTGCAAAATATGGTATTTTGATGGGTTTTCTTTTCGGCACAAATTAGAGCATTTCATCACAAAAGATGAGAAAATTTGTGCTAAGATAGCACTATTTTGGGCAAGATATGCAACTTTTGAATAAATTTGACTCAAAATTTAAGAGATTTTGTATATGGATGAGTCCCTTTTTCTTGAAAATTGGTATATGGATTGTTGGCTTTTCAAATTTTGCAGAGGCACTTTCCTACCCAAACCAAATTCCATTAACCCTCAGGGTTCATCTTGACTTCAGCCCACTAGTTATAACTGATACAATTGTTGTACATCTCAACAACTGACTTAAAGTTGATGTATCCCTTAAGGTTTATTTTGCCAACAGAGGTTGTTTCCAGATAAAAGTCAAATAAATTGACATGGTTACCATAGTTACGATGTATTTAATGAACCATGATTATCTCCTGCTGAAGCCCAATTTGTAACACAACCTCCGACTGTTTACCAATTTGTGTCAGTATCAAATGTTTTTAGATACAGTGCCCAGATGTAAACCATCAGTAATGTGTCAAAAGTCTTTCTATTCTGTAAAGATTTTCAATAATTCAAATCGAAGACACACTTGTTTTCCATACGGTTTAGGCAGTTCTTTCTGCTGCCTTCCTCAATGGATTGTGTTGGTACTTGATCCAGCTGGATGGCGTATTGTGACTTCATCTGGATCAATTCATTGAGGATAAATAGACTAAGTTGAAAGACTCATACTCGTGAACTTTCAACTTGGTCATTTTTTCCTCAATCAATTCCCCTGTCACAAGCCTTGCCCAATGTGCCCTCAATTTCCCCCACTTTCAGTCATGACACAAATTTCACACTCATTTACCCTTTGCTTTTGATAATTTCAACGTAAAATGTCAAAAATGCCAATTTTAAGATACATAAATTTCCAGTCAAAATTGGCCATTTTTGCACCAGCAAATATATAGATTTTTGGTTTCTTACTAAAATTAGTAGATTTGATGAAAGTTTTTCACACGCTACATACAGCTATGTACGCATTACCAATAAGTTCCATAATTTTACCTCCAACTCTTTTTGCTCAACAATTTTTTGCCTTTAAATGTTTCCTGTGCCTCCAGTTTGATCCCCCTTTGACAATTCTTGCGCCCCACTCATAGGCGGCAGAAGCGGGCATGTTCCCCCCTAAATTTCACGAGGGGGGGACAGAGCCCTGAAGAAATAAAGAAGAAAGAAAGAAAAGGAAGGGAAATTGAAATTTTCCCTTTGTTTTAATAATTTAAATATAAATAATCTTAAAATATTTTGCGCGCTTCACGAGGATTATCAGTTATTATGTCAATTTTCAGCAAAAAATTTCATTGTTGCACAAATTTCAAGATTTTTTAACAATTTGTAGCTGAAATTAGCCGATTTATCAGATTTTCCTCCAACAATTTTCACTCAAAAAAAAAAAAATTAGCCGCCTCCCCTAATATTTGAACCTTCAGCCGCCACTGGCCCCACTGAACTGGTTTGAGTGGTTTAGGATGGATTGGATGGTGGAGATGAGCTTTAAATTACATGAGCAGCCAAGCTGCCTGATGCCCATGATTATGGTATGGACATCTTTGTCATTTGTCAACTAAATTTAATGATCAATAAAGTAGAATTGAAACCCTAGAAATTCATCCTTATAACATATAACATTCATGTGAATGAAGTTGTTATGTAAATTTTTATTCTTGGTGTGAATAATTTTGACTTGCAATTCATGAGCAGGACTATGATATAATACTATAGCATGACATGTTTGCAGTGTTCCATTGCTTTTTAGATTCCTTAGAATGCTTATACTTGACCTGATAAACTTATGCTATGGTCACATAACACCGACTGGTGTCTGGATATTAGAAGGAAGCCACGATGCCAAAATATCTGTTTGAAATCGATGTGACATTAGTGAATGCTTGCATTGCCCGGTCGGTCAGCGGTCGACCGCCGGTTGTTATTGGACCATAACTGAAGACATCATTAACAAGCTATACAAGGTTTATACTCTAAGTTAAATTCTTGCGGTATACTTTCGGCATCTTTACGGCTCATGGACAACGCCAGTTCCCCACACAGACACCCAATCACTTGCCGATGTCCGCTGAATTTTAACCAGTATGATGCCGTAGATACATCATAGCCTCGCCACAAGGTTATGTGACCAGGGTATTAGCATTGTATGTTCATGAATCAGTTAGTTAGCATTCCTTGTATTTCTGGCTTGAACTGCATTTTGGAAGCTGGAATGTTTGTGAAGATGCCTTGAAACTCACAATCTACAACAACGTCGAAGCTCTTCAATACAATTTATTTAACCATTCTTTTGTATGACTACATATGTGGGTCATTTTCTTGGCAATGGAAAATGAAATCAATTCATGTTACACCTCTGCTATGTAGAATATATCAAATTATTTGATAGAATGAACAATGCTGCCATATACTATTTCACCTGGGCTTCTCCACTGGTTTAGAAAATCTGATCTGAATCTCATATCAGTTAAAGAATCTGGCAATGTGGTTGAAGTTGAATACCTTAAAATGAACCAAGCAAGAATTACGCAATATTCTTCCACCTCAACGGAGGAAGAAGGATCCTTGAAGATGGCATACATCCTTCATTTATGGCTCATGATCCTCGTTGCTGGAGGAAGGCTTGTAGTCGCCTGCTCAGTAACCAACTGATTGCACTTTTTTGTCATTCTTTGTAGGATAAAGCTTCACCGGTTTAATGGACCTTACCGACCCTAAATTTGCGTTTTGGAGGGTTTTGTTTTAAGTTTTACTAATATCATGTAAAATCAGCCATTTAACAATTTGTTGAAACTTTTTTAGAAAATTCGATTTTTCTCACTTTTTTTTCCAGATTTTTGGCTTATTTTAGGCCAATTAACCTCTAGAAAAAAAGATTTAACAAAAAGGTCCACCACCCTGTTAGGGTGGGGGTTCGTCACCTTATGGATAGCAGCAGAACAGATTGATCATTCTGACATCAGAGAGTTACGGAGCAGGCGACTACATGTTTCTTCCATTAACAGGATCATGAGCGATTGCAAACAACTTTCCCAGATTTAACTGATCAAACTTGTAGAACTTTGCCTGTTCCATAACCGACTGATGATGATTTGTATTTTGGTTTTATTTTTCTGTAGGATAAAGCATCACCTTTATGGATAGCAGCACAGATGGGGCATTCTGACATCATCAGAGAGTTACTTGCATCAGGAGCTGTTGTGGATGCCGCCAGAGAGGTAAGAGAACTCAAATAATCTCACCCCTTTGGGTTTATGATCAAAGACATTCACTAGCTTGAGTGACATTTACTCTTGATATTTCTCTGACTTATTCGCTGAAATGGAGAGCATATGTTGCTCTCATTGCGCTAATATTGTTTAAATTGATGAAAGCGATTAATTGCTACTTGTGCATCTTGAAATGATGTAATCAAAATAAACAAACAGAAGATTATTCGGAGCAATCTTCGCTTCCACTCAATCTGAATTGTAGTGAATGTCATGATATTTGTTAAGCGAATGTCGCTTTCCTCAGTAGTGTGAACGAATTTCACCCGGGTGAGCGAATATGTTTGGTCACCAAACCTTCAGAAAATTTTAAAGATATTCCAGCCAAGATTTGATTCCCAGTGAAGTAAAATGTCCACTTTAAGTTGTTAAAAAATCTTTGAAAACAATTCTCAGACAAGTCGTGATCATCTTGTTTTATTCTCCTTAAAGGTGTAGGATCCGATCACATTCTCATCCCACAGGTCTCAACTAGAAGTAGTGCTTTTTTATATCAAATTGAAGCCCATATTTTTCTGATTATAAATCTAAAATTTTACAAATTCATTATAGTTTTGAAGATAGGTATAAAACGTAAAAGTTTTGGTATACCTTTTTTTATTTCTTCTGTATTTACATAAACAGCTTTATCCCCAGAGTTACATACTTATTTTTCCTCAACAAAAATTGGTTCAAAATTGGCCCAAAATGATTTTTTTGTGTCATTTTTGGCCTATTTTAGGCCTAATTTTGGCAATATTTTAAAAAGTAAGTCAAAAATCAAAACAATGAGAAATGCTTTCCTAGACATGTGTTTCTAGATTCTAAAAAGCATTTGAGGTCCAACTTTTATTTTTATTTTTTCAAAATTTAGTTAGGTTGTTTACAAATATAGTGGTCCAAGAACAAGGTTTTTTTTAACCTTGGTCCAAAATCATACATTTTGGTCCAAAACTGACCTAACCATCATCTTCTACATGAAAATCCACATCTAGAAATGTATACTTTTATTTGGATTTACTTATCGGTTGCTGAGTTACAAAGTGTAAAATATTTCAGAAAATGAGGGGCTAACTGTGCCCTTAATACTTAATTTTACCACTTTCCTTTTGATTGAAAATATAGTATGTTTAGCTCAGAAATGCCTCCCCTTTTTAAAAAGAAATGAACTTTGATACGAATAGGAATCTAGATACTGGCATATCTCTACCCCATGAAGTAAAAACGTAGTATTTGCATTTGAAAAGCATAGCAGATACTTCCATTAAATTTTGAGATATGTATTGAAAGGTGTCTAATTATGGTGACCAAAATTAATTTATACAGTAACGTACAGGCGGCTTTGAAATACAAAGCAGCCAATAAAATTAAAACGGTTTGTCCGATTCACCTGAAATTTGAACCTTACACCACTGTAGTGGTCATCTTTCACATGTCATTGAAAACTAGATTGAGAAAAATCGGACAAGCTCCTGTAAAAGATGATTTTCCACCCAATTCATTCCTTAGCAAACTGTTGACAGTGTTTCTATTTTCCTAAATTTTCAAATTTAGAATGTGCAGTTGTCGTTTTAAAATGACTTTATTGGTTAGAAATGTTAAATGCATCCAAAAGCATGATATATTTACCAAAATAGTTTGGAAGATGCAAAACAGCTTTAATTTTGAAAATTTAACAATTTATATCTAGAAACACTATCACTTAATTTTTACATTGCCGGTGAATTAAAAATTCAAAGCATAAGTAATTGTCTCTTGTACTTTAAGTATTTAAATAGGAATGTTTATGGTTATAAGTTTGCTATTGGAAGTACTTTCTAAAAATGCAATAAAATCAGTAAGTGTCACAGAAAGTTGAAGTTCACATTGATGATCGTCGCTAATGCCTTTAAGTTATGAAAGAGAATTGATCTTCTGCTCATTTATACAAGATTTCTCCAAGGGAAAAGGAAGTAGCTTGCGAAACACATACAGCATTTTTACTGTGTTGGGCAGATCTAGGGGAAGCCCCTGCAATGTTGTAAAAATCGACAGCTACCCTCTCAACATCACCAGCCCCTCAAAAATGATTTGGAATATGTAATGTAAAGATCCGGGCTAATTGAGTTAGCTTATAGTTAAAAACCTGGTGATCTACACACAATACAAACTGCATGTTTTGGACTATCACTATGATCAGAGTGAAGGTGTATGAACATGGTACAGCTTAAAGCTACCTAAATGAAGATGTCTCATTTTAAGTTAATTGATCATTTTACCTAAAGTGCTATATTTAGCCCAAGAATTGGTTTGACTATGTCTGCGGAAAGAGAAGCTGTCTGTATATATTGAATTACCAGACAGCGGGAATTGAAGACAGTCTGGATGGCCCACGACCTGAATGTGAAATGATGTATCACAAACATTTTGTGTATGTTTTGATCAAGAAAGATTTTTCAATCCAATTTGCTTAGAACAATAATTTTGTTGAAAAAATGTGTATTTCTGCACATCACAGCTCTCATTCTGAAAGATAAAATACTTTTGTCAGAGGTATGTGCCCTGGGGGTGGGGTGGGGGAATAGCACTAAAATATGGTATTAATTGATGGTCGGTGGTAAAAGGAATTAGAATCTCTCTTGAAATGGACCCTTTGAAGCTGTAATTTCCACGACAATTATTTACAAAATTAAAAATGGAAAAACACCATCCTGTCATCCAATACTTAAAATCTATGGAAGACAGGTATGGTTATAACCTTGCTGATGTCAAGTACATTACATTGCCATTCGCTGATGATTTTTGTTTGATCATATCAGATAAAACATCACCACCAAAAAATCGTGAATAAGATTTTCGACATCACTTCATCCATGAACCTGACTCTCAAACCAATCAAATGCAAATCCATTTCCATCCGATCATGGAAATCTGATACATGTACTTTTACCCTGGGTGATAATACGCTTAATTAGTCTCATTAGTGAAAACCGCTTAAGGTAGCTTGAACGGCTATTTACACATGTCAGAAAATTAGCTATAAAGTGAATAGTTTCGGGGAATGTGAACTAAAACCTAATTCCATTTAAAGAAAACCCCTCAATGGTAACATTTAATAAGTTTTATAATATTCGGCCAATTTCTTATGTTTTTCTTTATTTTTTGAAAATTCCCTAAAAATCAAGAGTTTTTGAATTTTCATGTCAAGAGGGAATGTGCTATGACATTCAAATTTTAGGGGCTGGTGAAGTATCACAAAAGCTAAATTCTCTTGTGGGCTTTTTGCCATAAAGTGTTTTATTATCAAGAAAATTGATTTTTTAGCTCCTAAATTTAGACATATTTTCAAACACCTATAAAATTTTCTAGAAACACTTTAATTTTAAAAGCCAACGAGAGATTGTTGCAAATGTGATAAGCTTTCATTTGACACCTTGTTTGTTAAAATTGAAGCATGGGAAGTATGAATGAAAATTCTGAGAAATCTGGCTATTCAGTGTTTCTAGAAATTAACGCAATAAAATTTGGGAAGTAGAAACATTAGAAGTCTCCCGTACATATACGATGAAAGAAATTTCTTTAAATCAAAATTTATGACAATCTGTGATCAGTTTGAAATGCAAGGAAAAGAAAATTAGTTTCATTTATGAACCACTGCCAGAGAAAAAAAATCTTTTGTAAATAGTATTTTTTTCAGAAATTTGACAAATTTTGTGAAATTTTCATGGTGGCCAAATATGCCATGTACAAAGTCTAGGGGAAATTGGAAAATAAAAAATAGCGTAACTTGAAAACGCTTTGATGGAAAAAATCTAAATTTGGAATACAATTTTTTTTCATCATTCTCCACATTCTGTGAAATTTTGAACAAATTCTGTGCAGGACACCGTAGCCGTTAGAGCTACCTTAACATTCTGGCCAGATTTCATAAAGCCCCTAGTTCAGCAAGGAAATTTTTTAAGATCATCGAGATTGAAAAGAGCGATCTCACATGGAG
The DNA here is from genome assembly GCA_000969725.1 of Ophiothrix spiculata. NCBI lineage: Eukaryota > Metazoa > Echinodermata > Ophiuroidea > Amphilepidida > Ophiotrichidae > Ophiothrix > Ophiothrix spiculata. The sequence goes on from JXSR01S002299.1 coordinate 35,116, forward strand.
ATCGATAATATACGATCTGTCGCAGAGGTAATTCCCTTGCCTTGCACCAATGAGGTCCCGGGTTCGATTCCTGCACCCGGCGCTTTATGTACATTTGGATTTCAGTCCATGTTCGCTTCCGCAGGCTTTTCTCCAGATACTCCAGTGCAGATTCCTCCTGCATTCAAAACTTAATTTGAAAAATATCTTGGAGCCCTGTTGAAGATAAGCTTCCTTTAGCTTACTTGGTACCAAGTATCAAGTTGGGTTTCCTTGGCGAAAGCCTAAACAAGGTGATTGGCATTGTTATTCTTGATGCTCAATAAAGGTTGAAATAATAATATGCATGTGATGAGCCAAGATCCACTTGTACAGTTTCTGAACTGGTTAACATAGCTCATAACTCTTCTTTTTCAAGAATTTTCAGAGTCACAGAAATGAATGTGTTTGTTCCTTAATGTTTTAATGTGTACCATACATATTTCAGAAGATTTTGTGCTTTGTAAGAAACATTTATTATTTTTATTATTACTGTCATGTTACAGGATGGTGCCACTCCTTTATTCAAGGCAGC
>JXSR01S002299.1:39615-52416 GCA_000969725.1 Ophiothrix spiculata
GCTATGACATCATCGCAGAATTCCTCAAGCAATCCAGCCAGCCAGCATTTCACACTACTGTATAGCTAAGATTGTATCTCCATATAGCACCTTAAAATAGTGGTCACACTAGAGGGGAGCGTGGCCGAGCGTTTAGAGCACAGGTCTCGTAATACAGTGGTTGCGGGTTCGAGCCCTGGGCCAGGCGGTTTACGTCTCCTTGTTTCCTTGGGCAAGAAACTTTACTCTAGTTGCTCCGTGGTTCGGATAGTCACGTTAAGCCGTTGGTCCTCTGTGCGAATGCTCCTTTTTGGGGCGCTGCATACAGTGTATACCTGGTGAGTCTACAGTATAGCTGGGATTGTATCACTAAAGTCACACAGCGTTCACACTACAATACAGCTAGGATTACTATTGTCCTGAACTGCCTCCTCCACACCCTGTAGCCTTCTAGTCAACCATTATTTTATGTACTACAGTATAGGATCTGATTCTGATCTATAGCTCCAGCTCAAGTCAACCAGTGGCCGATTTCACTAAAACATAAATACCATCATTAACACTAACGACAATGTATCATAGCTACGAAGGATTTGGATTTCACCAAGATGCAAGAACCCTTCGTAAGTGTATGATGCATCGTTAGGTATAGGGATTCTACACAGAGATGATTCCAGTCCTTCATAATGTTATGAAGAGTCAATAGATATGCATTAGTTACAAAGGTTGCCATCTAACGAAGTATTTACAATACATTTAACATAAGTGAAATCGATCCCAGGTTTTCGTACTATGGTATGGAACTCCAGATGTATCTGATCTACCCTTCTGCCAACGTACCTGTGTAAGATGTAATGATGTAGCCCTTGGCAATGCTTGCCTTTCAATTTTCCAGGAGGAAAAAATCTCAGTAATTCATACCTCTCATCAAATACTTTATTATTATAAGTCAGGTATTTATAAGTTAATGATGTCTAATGCGACTATTTTCACTATATTTTGTCAATATGTATAGCAAATGATCAACCTTGCTTATCAATCAAAACGTTACTTTGGGATGACATCAGATTTGTTGCAGTGCTTTTTAATCAAAAAAACAATGGTGATGAACATTTGTCATTGACCTTTGCTGGCCATATAGACAGTCTCTGAGACTAACTTTTTTATTTGTGGCCTAAAATGGGTAAATGTGGCATCAAAATGATACAAGTTTCAGTATTAGTTTGTGAATGTTGAAATTGTACAGATAACTGTATTCTACATTGTAATCCCATCTACTTAATTTATACTCTGTAAACTTTTGCTAAAAGCATAGATTTACAGGGGAGATACCGGACTTTGTATACTGGCCCTTGTAATGGCGTCGTCAGCCATGGAGCTCAAATTGGGATCTTGACAAAATCAACTCCCCAGTGCCCAGATCCAATTGCGTGTAGAGACAAACTGCGCAAATAATATTTGACACGAATGATGCGCCAACCTTCACGCAAAGCGTGTGTGCTTATTATTCACACGTTATGACAAGATGTGATGCATCATCAACAAAAACCCTGAGTACCCCCAATTTTGTCTCCATGATGACGAATTTGGTGTCCCCCTGTATGTCTATGGCTAAAAGTCAGTATGCAGCATGTGCTATTAGGAACACAGTAAACGCCCAATTTTCATCAATCTACACCCATACTAGAAAGTTGTATGTACATATGTTTGATATTGTAGAAAACTTCCTTATAGTTTTGAAAAAAGCATTGATCATCTGCTTATTCCAAGGTAAGAGAGAGCACCTTGTGTATTTAATTTGAAACACACATACTGCTTTCTTACCATGAGAGGCAAACCTGGCTATGTACAGTTACAGCTTTTATACGCAATTCCCTCCAGTTCTTGTCAGGTGACTGTTACCAAAAATTAGATTTTTTGTACTCTGGAATTTGTCAGTACCTACTTAATTTTCATTTTAATTTGTACAAAGTGATTGTTATGTACATTATAATATTATGATTTAACATGTTTCATTTAAGATCTATAACATTGTGTGCTGTAAAATGTGAATATTTGCCCAAAGTTTTGGCAGGTTTTTGATTTGCAGTCCATTGGCTTGTATGGCAAATGTTGTACAATATTTCCCAGGTAAAAAGCAAGTTATAGAATTTGATAACTGTTATATTGCTGCAAGTCCATACATCCAAGCATAATTTGCTTAAACTGAAAGACATTACTGATAAGATACCGTATTCACTCTTCCAATTCAACTACAGATTTTCAAAATATACACCACCTGTACTGCAGTGTTGCATTATTTCATACCAGCATGCCAAGTACGAATAAGCTATTTATGGTTTTTGAGATATGCATGAAAATGTGTCTAATTATGGTAACCATAATTAATTTATACAGTAGCGTATAGGCGGCTCTGATATACAAAATTGCGCATAAAATCAAAATCGCTTGACCAATTGACCTGAAATTTGAAACTTAAACCTCTTTTGTGGTCATCTTTCATATGACATTGAAAACTTAATTTTGAAAAATCGGACCAAGCTCCTTTAAAAATGTGATATGTGCAAAAGTATGTCCTTTCGATTGAAAATATAAAAAGTTCACCAGCCTATTTTTCCATAAAAATATTAAAATATGGCAATTTTATATAAGTTTGCATTTTGCCGCACTTACCAACTCAGAAACTAGCACATAAACTAGTACATACTGGTACTCGTGGACGACACGTGAACCAGACATCTTAAAAACAGTTTGACAATGCTTTGGATATATAATGATTTGTCAATTTTTTTGAGTGAAGATAAATATTAAAAGTCATGTGACCAAAACCTTTTCACTTTATGCGTCTTGTGCGCAGAGGTTGAAGTTCACACGAAACTCATGCAATACATTTGTGAGCTTGTGTAATTTGACAGTTCTGTTGCTGCGTGACTTGACGATCGATTTGATTTGTTTCTTGTTCAGGCACGGTGCGATTTGGTCGTGCCCATAATGAAAATGTTTTTTTCAAGACTACTTTAACTTAAAGGATATGACATTCACATGATTCAGCAACTAGTTGAATTGGACAAGTGATTAGGGTAATTGTTCACACTTATTTGCTCAAAGTAAAGCTGATTTCAGTGTGGGTGTCATCAACAAACCTGGAGAAATTTCAAATACTTAATCTCAATCTTGATATTGTCGTATTGGAAAATTATTGGCAAGCACGATAAACTGATATATCAATTTTCCTTAGTTGTCCTGTGATGAAATTTAGACCTTGCAAAAGTACTGATCTGAAATCACTTTTATACAAACTGGTATTTATAAAACCAATTGATATTGATTATTTGTCTCATTGATTCTCTTATTTCATCATGTGAGCAAGAAAGTTGTATCTGCAATGGCTGCCATATTTTATATATATTTATTCAACACCTTGTCACTAGAATGTGAAAAATCCCTCAAAATTTTCCTGCCATATGTCAGTGGCTTTTGAAATAGTTCTCCAGATGACACTAGTACCTGAAGAACCATTTTAAGAGCAATTGACCAACGACTAGACATTATACAGTGTGCAATGCAAATTTATGTAAACTGGCAGCAGTTGCAGATATGACTTTCTTGCACTCACGTTATGATTTGATGTTGAAATAAGCTGCTATTGTATGTCAGTATTGTTACTGTTGTATGCTAGGGTAAAACATCAGAAACTCAGCCAATGAAATTTGAATGCATGTGAAAAAATCTTTGGGGAGAACAACTATTTCTGATTATATTTTCAGAATTGGTGATCAATGAGACATTTTTTTTCTGGCCGAGAGTAGACAGATATGCAATCACAGATACCACTTCACAGGAAGGAAAAGTTAAGGCCAAACCATAGTCAGCCTCCAAACAACATTTTTCCTACCAAACATTTGGTCGTGACAACACCAAATATTTGCCATCAAATTTTGGAGTCACTCGTCATTTTGACGTCACAACCAAATGTTTGGTAGGAAAAATTTTGTTTGGAGGCCAACTATGGTTTCGACCTTATGCTGTTAAATCTCATCTTGATACTATAAAGTACTATAGTTTAACTGTTATCAGGAATTATGTGTTATCAGGTTACTTGTGAACTAATTGCCACTATACTTATGTTTATTATTAATCTCTTTAATTTAAAGTCACAGCATGTGCAAATTTATATCCCTAACCTAGGTGGCACAATTCCTTGATTTGAGGAATTATGGGATTGATTGTTTGTGAAGTTGTAAGAACATTTATCTTAAGGCTGAGTTGAGTTTTGTAAATATGCATTTTAACTTATTTTACTGTATTAATTTTTTGTTTGTTTTATATAAAATTATATAATCATATCCTATCATATTGCTTAATATTGTATAGCAATTTCAGTATTGTAAGAGAAATAATTAGATTGTGTTTTATTATAAAAATGTAAGCTTTATTTGAGTGCAGCTAGTGGCAGTTGATAGCCTTATGGAATTGAATAAGAAACACCAGATTGATTATCTCCAGTTAATCCTTTGTGATTGGCTGTCATTAAGGGAGGGATGGGGCGGGAATGCACTTAAGGGGTTTTCTCAGATGCCGTTTCATACGACTGCAGGATAACAATTTTTTTCAAAAATAGTGAAAAATTAAAAAAATGTTTGCATCCGTATTGCGTGCGCAAATTTAAATACACACTGAACACATGCTTTACTAATGCGTTTGGTTAATCACGCACCGCATCGTTCCGTAATATTTATGCGGGAAATTATCAGACGCAGATGTGCCACCAAAGTAATCACATTTTATTTGAAAATGCCAGTTTTTATTATTTTTCTTGAAAACTAACATGGTGACCATGTTTTTTATTTCATTATTTTAAATTGTGCAAAAAGTGCTTTAACATATGTGTACCGTCGCGGCAAAAGGGACCAGTTGTCGGCAACTTCCATTTTGCGCTAGAGGCCGGTAAAGTTGAAATATACCAAAATGTGATGGGAAAGTCAATTTTGAGATTTTTGTGGAAATTAAATCTTTGAACCCTTTTGTATCCAAAATGTAAAGATGGTTAATCAAAAATAACGACAAACTTGTAAAAAAGTGTGATTTTTATCGCTATGTCGAATCGTTTTCATCATGAAAATTTGAAAATTTGTGTTTTACAAACGGTTATGAGTACGATTATGGTAATTAATTATGCAATAATGAAACATGATATTGAGTCCAAAAATTGTTATTATATTACTCAAGGTATCGTCTTCCATTGAGACAAATTTCAAGTCGATAAAAAAATGGGAACATGGTGGTTGCTATGGAGATTTGCTCATACTCTATTCAGACTGCACACAAAATCGAATGAAAAAACAGGCCTACCTTTAACAGCCTTTTTCTCACAAACTAGTTTCGGGTTATGTGTACGATTTTATAAATTGCCAAAACTTGTCAACCAAAGCTCCGATTTGCATGATTTTGGTATCATTGAAAAGGGAATTAAATGAGCTTTACCACCATATGAAAATTTCCATATTTTGGTTTTGACCCAACTGCACCCTTTTGCCGCGGCGGCACACATATGTAAAAATAAAAAAAAATCAATGGAGCATTTACTATTATACAAGCACATAATAATTGACTTTTTGGAGCTTTCCCTCTACTTTGTATGGTGAATCCGGTGATTTGGGGGGAAAATATGTACTTTTTGAAATGCCTCTATCTCAAAAATGAGCATGGTGACCTATATATTTTTTTTAATTTTTAGATTAGTTATTAGCACAAATAAATCTACCAAATTTTAAAGAAAATCAATGGAGAATTTTCATCTCTGAGAAAACCCCTTCAATTGAATTGTAAGCACTTTGTGAATAATGTGATTTTTGAGATTGATAGCCGGCCAATGTATCTTACATTTGTGATTTATGTACTTAATTAATGCACTTGAAATTGCCAATGTTTTTATATTTTCTAGTCCATTTTGAAGAATATTGTGCAATTTTTTCAGTAGTAGCTTGTGTTAAAATAGAACTGATGAGAATTGTAATCATTGTGTTATCCAATATTGATAAGAAAAGCAAAATCAAGTTTTAGGATTTGATGAGAAAACTCAAATTTCAAGAATAACTGTTGAAACTCATTTTCTTGGGACAAAGAAATATTCTATATCAGGGCTGTTAAAATAATTAAGTACACAAGGAGTTTATTTCATAAAGAAAATACATTTTTTTTAATCAGATTAAGTTTTAAACAAAATTATTCTTATCAAGATTTGAGGGCACATATCGCCACTGTGAAGATGTATGTTGTTATTCATCCAGTAGTCATAAAAATCAGATACAAATAAGCCTAAAACCGGAACTTACATTGCAACAGCGCAGCATGACGACCATTACATTACAATGTTGTCTTTCTCAGCGTCAATAACATGACCAGGAATCAGGTGCCTCAGCCTGTTAAAGGCCATTGGTTGTGGTTGTAACGTCACATAGTTGCAATGTAAAATCCAGTGTTAGGTTGATTTATGTGATATGTAGCCACTGTACTTGTACATTTAGTGTGTGTTGGTATAAATGCACTGCTTACTCATAAGCTAAATAGCTGTAAATCCACCACACTCAAATTTAAGGTGAATTTCAAAATTTAGTTAAATTATTTTTATTTTTTACAAGTTTACTACTGCTGCTGATGACAAATTTCTTTGGTGCTCGCAAATATTTAAAACAAGAATTTTACTCAAGTGTTTTTATTAGTATGCACAGTGTCCTAAAAATATATACTTGAATATGTTATAAAATAATTTTTTTACGATTAGGTAATTTCTTTTAGTCAATGTATGTTGACTTGAACTACAACAAATATATATAAAATTTACTTTTTAATTAGTAAATACTGAACAGCTATGGTAAGGCTGTATGCCCAAACAATTCACATTCAAAAACAAATATAATAGGCAATCATTTTCAAACAGTAAAACAATTGATAATCAAAACTGTAATTTCTTGCTCATGCAGTCATTTTAGCTCAAACAGTAAGGCTCTCGTTTGTGGTGCGGAAGGTCCTAAGTTCAAACCCCTGCTGGTGCCAAAAGTTAAGTGCACTTGAAATTCCCTTGGACAAGGAACTAACTGCTAATTGTCTCATGGAAACCTGTACGAAACTCTGTACTGATCAGGGCAGCGATAGTGCATAAGTGGGCTGATCAAGGTTCAGCGCCCCTAGAGGTTGCTGCAGAGCCTGAAATGATGGTTGATGTGAAATAGAGCTTAATTTGGCCAGAGTGGTCAGCAAACACCTGTAAAGTGTGCAGAGGCTGTGTGGAATTACAAATCTTGGATGCATAGCGCACTATAAATACCCAGTATTTATATCAGGCAAATTTATAAAAGCAGTACTTGTATTTTTAATCCCACTAACATTTTTTGATTATAATATGTTTATGTTAAGTATGTATATGTGATGAAAACATTTTTTTCAAAGGATAGGTTGTCCATTGGCTGACCACTGTTCATCCTCGATGTCACCTCAACTCAAAATTGAGTTATTTACGTAATAAAAATCCTTGACTGGTATATGTTACAATGCTTAAACAACTCGTGCAAATAAATTTCAGTAACTTCGAACTGTAAGGATACTTTATGCAAATTTAGAACTTGAATACACAAAATATGGCATTGCAAATTATTGGTTCTAATGTACCAAGACTATTTTCTACTATTTTTAAAAACAAATACAATAAGTTCATAGATTGTATCAAGAATTGTGTAAGTCTTTTCTTTCAAAAATGAACAGAATTTTAAGTTTGAAGGTATTGTAATTTAAAATCATGAAGATACATTTTGGATATTCTGTACCAATTTAAATCAGTGTTTTTTTCTTTGTGAAATGATGCAGAGACTAGAAAATAGCGTTGTCCTCAAAAAGTGCATGTATGATAAATGTTGTATTTATATTGTATATAGAAATATTATATATCTAACTGACACTGAAACAAATATCATCCTGCTTGATGTTGAGTGAATGGATGTCATTTTAACTCTTATAACATGATCTCTGCAAATATTTAAAAGAGTAACAATGGCAGAAGGTCGCCTTTATGACTTGTTCTTGGCGCACGGTCACATAGATAAGTAAATTTGTCAACGTCATAGAAAACCTGTATTTTTGTCTCGCCTGAAAATTTTCAGAAGAATAATAGCAATGCAATTTTCCGTCCAGCATCCGCCATCCGCCGTCCGGAGCGTAACTTGAGAACCGCATGCCCTACGTTGATGATATTTGGTGACTGGGTAGACCTGGTGCCGATCTAGATCCAGCAACATTCTCGTCGCAAAATATGCTAATTAAGTACCTAATTTGCATAATGTATGCGTAAAATGCTTTAAATGGCATATTTTACAAACCGTGCACCCTACATTCATGTAATTTGGTGGGTAGGTGGGGATAGAGCTGCGCTTGTGCCAGCTGCAATTTGAGCGCAAAATATGCTAATTAAGTACCTAATTTGCATAATTTATGCATAAAATGTAGCTTATTTTTCAACTTTGTCCGATTTCACAAAGGTTAAGGTCTCAAATTGTTCGTCTTGGACCAGAGATCAAAAGTGCCAATGGTGACCCAGTTGTATGACCTTTCCCTTGGGATCCACCCCACAACTGAATGATTAAGTAGGCGGTCGATACGCAGGCGAGACTACTGGTTCACGAACCATCTTGTATATTAAGTTGCTCATTCGAGCCATTATTTTAATATTGGTGCCTCCACAAGGGGTCAGTCATATCAAAATGGCTACCAGGAAATGTTTATAGTTTCAGTGATTTCAGCATACGAGCTAAGATCAATTCCCATGTTTAAAGGTTCAGGAATGAACACATGAATACATAATTTTATTCAATTTAAACTAATAGAAACCATAAGATAAATATCGGTGTGTATGGATACATCCACTAAATTCATCTCATGTATATGATCAGTTATTCATTTCAAATGGTATATTTACAAATGTTTGTAGTAATCAACTGTTGTATGTTTGTCCCCATGAAACAATCATGGTAAGGCCTGAAATTTCTAAAATATATGAATCCCAAAGATACCTTTCTCTAACATATCTTTCTTTTATGATCAACACATTTGTGATTTCATTAATATGCATTTTAAAATAGCCATCATGTTTTCTGAATAATACACTGTTTATCCAATCACCTATGTGAGAATAATTTATATCAGCTATATGCCGTGGAAGTAGTGACATCATATTTGTGATAATTAGCCCAACACGTGCGATCTGGCTCCAAACAAATGATCATGTCCGTAGTGATTCCACTGATCACACATTTTAACACTATACACGTATGCATACATAAAAATCAGACCATCTTTACATTAGATTTTGGTAAAAAGATAGTGAAAGGGATGACCTTCTGGTCTATTATAAGACTCTTTTCTATAACACATTTCGGTGGTTTATGCTTATTTTTGCTTCATATGAATTCAAAAGTACTAATACTAAAATGGAAATTATTCCCCATAGACGTGTGGTAAAAATGGCCACCACATTTGTTTGGAACCAGATCGCGCATGTCGGGCTAATTATAAATATGACGTCACTTCTTCCACAGCGTATTTTGATGTGACTGACCTTTTTGATGGAGGCACTACTATTCATGGTAGATAAGATTCACAAGATTTTTTTTCTGATGTCATCAGTCAACCAAAGGGTATGAATAAAGTCCTGATTGAAATGTTTAAAATCACGCAATGAGTCTTGTTTCTTGTATATAATGGTTGCCCCTCCCCCTGGCACCTGATCCTCTTTAAATCAGAATGATAGTGCAGTCAGAGTTCATCACTACAACATCACTTGATATGCAGTCTTGAAATGTGAAAGCATGCCCAGGGGGAGGCACTCAAGTATAATGTTGCAGGCATAGCGTGACCAGTTTTTCAAAACACCCCCTAAAGGGTGATTGTTTCTGAAGCCCAAATATACCCTTTTTCACCCATTCACACCCTAAATCTTGAATTTACAATTACCATTTTTACACTGGGGTTTGAAAAAGTACCCTATTTCTTGAAAATGAGCTAAAATGGCTGTTTTTGATACCCTATAAGGTGTCATGTCCTCAAAAACAACCCTAATTCACCTTTTTCTTGGTCACGCTATACCTGCATCATCCCCCCCCCCCCCCCCCCCCCCCCCCCGGGAAAGCATGTCTGCTGGCTTGTGTAAAGACTACGTATCAACAGATGAAGCAATGTTGCAAGTTGCTTGAGGTTTAAGTCCCTTCAGATTTCGTTGAACCCTGTGACCTAGCCGAGGTTTTAGTCACCCCTATTTCCCTGTGGGTTTTAGGGGACGCAACCACCTTAATTCATTTTAAGGGGGTTGTTCTACCAACCAGGATATTCAGGGGATCCTTTAATCCCCAAAAGGGCAATGGGGGATCCCGTAAGTTCTTTTAAAAGACTTCGATGAACCCTGTGACCGATCCGAGGCTTAAGTCAACCCTTCCCCCTCGCCTTTTAGGGGACGCAACCACCTTAATTCGAGGGGTTGTCCTACCAACCAGCATATTCAGGGGGTTCTTTAATCCCCAGGGGCAATAGTGGATCCCATAATTCCCTTCAGATTTTGTTGAACCTTGTGACCAAGCCGAGGTTTTAGTCACCCCTATTTCCCCCCGGGGGGACGCAACCACCTTAATTCATTTGAAGGGGGTTGTTCTACCAACCAGGATATTCAGAGGATCCTTTAATCCCCAAGGGGGCAAAAGGGGATCCCATAAGTCCTTCAGATTTTGTTTAACCCTGTGACTGAGCCAAGGTTTTAGTCACCCTTATTTTCCCCCTGGGGTTTTAGGGGATGCAACCACCTTAATTTGTTTTAAGGAGAGTTGTTCTACAAACCAGGATATTCAGGGGGTCCTTTAATCCCCAAGGGGGCAATAGAGGATTCCATAAGTCCCTTCAGATTTCGTCGAACCCCTTGACCGAGTCGAAATTTTAATCACCCCTATTTTCCCCCAAGGATTTTAGGGGACGCAACCACCTTAATTCGTTTTAAAGGGGTTGTTCTACCAACCAATATATTCAGGGGGTCCTTTAATCCCAAAGGGGGCAATAGGGAATCATAATACCATATGTCCCTCCGATTTTGTCGACCCCTCCCCCAGCCGAGTTCTAAGTCACCCCTAATTCCCACCGGTGGGGGGGGGGGGGGGGTTAGAGGATGCAAACTTACCTTAATTCGTTTTAAGGGGGTTGTACTACCAACCAGAGGTTTCAGGGAGTCCTTTTAGCCCCAAGGTTGCAATAGAGGATCCCATATGTCCCTTCTGATTTTGTCGAGCCCCACGACCGAGCCTAGGTTTTAGTCACCCCTATTTCCCCCCAGTGGTTTTAGAGGCGCAACTACCTTAATTCGTTTTAAGGGTGTTGTACTACCAACCAGGGGTTTCAGGAGGTCCTTTTGACCCCAAGGGGTGATAGGGGATCCCATATGTCCCTTCCGATTTCGTCGAACGCGGCGACCGAGCCAAGGTTTTAGCCTCTGCCCTTTCTTCCCCCCGGGGGTTTTGGGGGACACAACTACCTTAATTCATTTTAAGGGATTTGCTCTACCGGGTACACTTCCCTAGTCCGACACTGCGCTAGTCCGAAAATGAAATGCACGCCGCTAGTCCGACAATGCGCAGTGTATGTCATTTTCGGACTAGAGCAGTGTATTTTCATTTAAAAATTCGGACTAGTGCAGTGTCGGACTAGCGCAGTGGTTTTCATTTTCGGACTAGCGCACCTCTAAGGTATAGGAAAATTGTGTAGTCGGACTAGCGCAGTGTCGGACTAGCGCATTGTCAGAATAGCGCATTGTCGGACTACTGGGTGCACCCCATTCTACCAACCAGAATATTCAGGGTCCTTTAATCCCAAAGGGTGCAATAGGGAATCATAATACCATATGTCCCTCCGATTTTATCGACCCTTCCCCCCAGCCGAGGTCTAAGTCACCCCTGATTCCCCCGGGGGTTTAAGAGGATGCAAACTTACCTTCATTCGTTTTAAGGGGGTTGTACTACCAACCAGAGGTTTCAGGGGGTCCTTTTAACCCCACGGTTGCAATAGAGGATCCCATATGTCCCCTATTGAAGATTGAAGAAGGCAAGAATGACAGAAATAATTCCTTTATGATCTCGGTCAACCGGGGGGTGTTGGTCACTGACATACTACGCCGTCATATTGTAAACTTTTTTGCATCTGCTCTTTTAGCTTCTTTTCAGAGTGCACATAATAAAAATAGTCATTTCCCCCCTTAACCCTCGCTACCCAGGGGGGGGGGGGTTGTTGCAACCCCCATATTGTAAAATGTGTCTCATTTGCTCACACCTGAATGCACACTGTACAAAAGTATAGGAGAGGCATCTTGCAAAACAATGTGTTTTTCACTTCAACTCGCTACTACTTTGTAATTACTTAATTAATTCTCTGATGGTAAATTACAGCCTATCATTGGAAAGCTTATTTTATGGAGAATGAATTTGAACACTATTTCTGAAAATAAAAGTTTGGTCTTGTATCTGCGTTTTTGATCAGAAACTGGTGGTATTTGTTTCAAATGTTTGCATAGCATTGTTCTGGTGCAATGATGCATAAGATAGTGCATTGCATGGACATGTAGGACTTTTCGTAAATGAGACAAAACATGTGAAACTTTACAAGTTTATATTATGCGCCCCTAAGGGTTTTTCCCCGCTGCATAAAAACGCAAAAGCAACCGACTCCGGGCATTTGGGTAATCTCTTTTACATCCTTTGCGGTCATTTTGATGAAAAAATTAGGGGGGTACCACCTAAGGTG
>JXSR01S002300.1:7050-17591 GCA_000969725.1 Ophiothrix spiculata
TACTCTAGTATTTCTTGTTACACTAATTAATTGACGGAAATGATTTTAGTTGTATTCAAGAACAACCTCATCAATTAGTCAAATTGTTCTGCACACATTATGTACTTTGACATGTGTCCCTGACTTCGCATATGGACATGGAGTCTCAACATTGTTTTCAATCCTTGGTTTGGTCAATTTTGATGGTCTAAAATGACCTGGCTTTATTGGCCTTCTGGTCTACATGTACTCCTCCGTAAGACTCTTTTTTGTAAACTAATGTTTCTACAAAGATATTTTGATATTGTATGTCTTATGGGAAATAAAACCTTGAACCTAGAATGATGTTGAAAGCTTACAATATTGTTGCAGATGTGTATGGGTACATCAATTTTTCAACACCATACAGATAATTTACAATGTTCAGTGCCTCTTAGCCAATTATTATGGTCTTGTCCCACTACATGTGATAATTTCGCGATGCTTCCCTCAGAAGAGCACTGGGAGAAATGTGTACTAGAATTGAAATTTATCTCAATGTTTGTTAGGATTTTTGGTTGATTACGTAATATGGTACTATATAATGCTTTTAAAATCAGATCCATCTTACATAGTGATACAATGTAGTAGAATGTGGTTACATCAAATAATATTTTGTCATAACATTTCATTTTTTTCTTCTTTTTTAAATCAATCATTGCAGGATGTTGAAAATGAGTTACTTCACAGATCTTTCCTAGATCAGCGCAAGAAAGAAATGCTGTACAAGAAATGGAGTGAGCGCATCTTTGAACCAATGCAGGCACGGATATACCATGCAATGAAGGGCAATTATGCTGCTGTGGACAGGAAGAAGAGGGAGTTATTCAATGAATATATCAAGCATAGGAATAAAAAGGTTAGCTTGCTTTAAAGGTGCAATTCATGATTTTGATGTGGCCTCTTTTCTAGCTAAATAAAAAGAAGAGTACAACATAAATATATAATGAAAATTTCACTTGATTCCAACTGTCCGTTTCCAAGTTATAAACTTTTCAGCATTTTGAAAATCTCCATAGTCTACTGTGTTGTAATTACTGTCGGGGCCCCGACAATAATTAGAAAATGACACATTTTTTCATTCTTCTCAAAAATGCAAGCACATATGAAAGAATGGTTTGGGGATCGTAACATATACCACTTGAGGATTCGTATAAGCTAAAAAACTCAAATTTGATAGAAGTGACCCTGAGGGTGAAAAGTGGATCATGAATTGGCCCTTTAAGTTTAAAGTGAGTTGTCAGAATAGGCATAGATTCTTGTAAGCCAGTTCTTTTGCAAAATCCTTGTACACTAGAAGTCATTATAAACCTGAAGTTCCTGTGACTAGCTGCAGCAATTAGTGTTATTAAAACTAAAGGTGTTAACAGTTTTTTTGGGAAGATGAAGAATGTTAAATGTAATCTTAAAATTTGGTTCAGTGTCGCAAACGTATAAGTTCGTTCTGTGTATAGACCTGATGGGGAAATCCTCTTTTGGTCTATGCGCTGCGAGCTCGCTTTGGATTCGAGAGGTCCCGGGATCAAATCCCAGCTGGGCCGTATAAAATTTGAGAATTTATTATTATTCGCTGGATGCTTAGTGATTATTACAGTAGAGTAAGTGGGGTGGGTTCTGTTCGGCCCATTACAACATCAGTACTATATAAGGGTGAAAACATAGTCGGCCTCCAAACAAATTTTTCGCTACCAAACATAATGACGAATGACTCCAAATAAAATAACTTCAACAGAGAGTTGAGACCAAATTAATTTTTGCACTAAATTGCACATGTATTGAATTGCCATATACATTGCACCAAATGTTTGTTACCGGTTCAAATTCGATTGCAAATATTTGGTGACGTCACGACCACATGTTTGGTAGCGAAAATTTTGTTTGGAGGCTGACTATGTTTTGAGCCTAATACTCTCCTTGCTTTGCTATCATAGATCCTTGGTTCATTTCATCCCTGATCACATGACAGGGGCAACAAACAGTTGGATGAATAATGTCACAAAACATTGTTGTCCATAACTAGCTTTCTATGAATTTTAACCAGAGCCAACAAGACTGGCTGAAGACATGCTGGTACCACAAAAGTGCTTTTTGTTAAGCGATAATAAATTGTAGTGTTTGGACATTATTGTATATCTTTCTTTTATATTTTCTGCAGGGATATGTATTTCTAGACACGTTTGATGAAAAAGAATACGACCCACTAAGCCTTGTTGCACCAAGACCCGCACCCATTACAGCAATAACAGGACCCCTAGATGATCCTCTGATAGCGCAGAGGAGAGAAAGAAATAATGAAGACAGGACGATAGTCAGATGTTACACAGGTAAAATGGAGTTGAGAGACTATCGCCAGTCTTTTGCAATGATGATATAGGGATGTAGCTTTTTTATAGATGTAGAGGAAAGATACCATTCTGCCTATACCGCTAAGTCTACTGGCATCATAATGCATTTGTCAATTGTAATCTCGGCCCCCAGGTACTTGTGGCGTGCGGGGAAGTTGGCGAGACGTATCAGGGACGTTTGTTGCAAATTGTGTCTGCTAACCGTAAAAATGTTGGAGACTACGTCGTTTAGTCATGTGATAAAATAATAATAACCCGGGATACGTGTTGGGAACTTCGACGAGGACTCACATCACTTGTATGTAGCTGGACTGTATGTGGGAACCGGGAAAACGATCAGACCTGGGCCTAATTCCCCGGGGTTGGGGGCTGGGACCTCGTTGTGAATTTGACATAATGTTGTCCTGTGGTGCAGGGAATTCACACGCCCTGGTACCTGGGGGCTGGGATTACAATAGACAAGTGCATAAGCAAGCATGTATTATACTGTGTTTTTCTCCTACGTTACATGGTTAGCTTTAGAGAAAGTGCACCGGTTGACTGGACCACCATCGAAAAAGGAAACAATACCATGCAAAATTTCCCGTTTTTTCCCTATGTCGCAAAAAAATGACGCTGGGTCGTGGTGATAGACAATCGTGAGTTGTTGATTTTATGATGTCATTTTTTGGTGCGCAGTCATAATCTTTAGTGGGGAAACTGTAATAAATGTGTATGGACTTGAGTTCTAGAAATTGCTTTTGTTAATTGCATGTGTAATTCTTTTCTTAGGCTTTTCCATGCATTAGTCAGATGGAATTCTTAATTATATTATTATAACTTATTTTCTTAACCCACAGGAAATTCCCTCTCAGATAGTGAGGTAGAACAAAGCCGGTTACCACCATTACCACTGGTGCCGTTAGGGAGGCATGGGACGGAGTGTAAAACCTGGCTAGCAATGCCACTACATGACATAGAAAGCCCTGTTAGGATGCACAGCAGGTATGTAGATTGATTGATGAGGCAACACAAACCCAGCGGACTTCATTTTGTTTGTTTGTTTTGACAACTTATTTTGTCAAATATATGATGTAAATCAGATTAAAAGATGCAAAGCCAGCACAAAATCATGGATTCTTGAGCTGATTGTATTGAGTGACTATAAAAACCAAACAAGAGGAATTTGAATCTTTCCCATTTCTAGACCATAAACAAATCCAAATTGAGATCTACAAATCATAGTCAATAATCAAATGTAGCACTAAACTAAGGTCCAAAATATTCTGCTTTCTAAACTTCAAAATCTGTGTTTTACCGCGGGGCATTTTCCGTTTTGTTACTTTTCATTCAAATTTTGCAATAATAGCAGGAGTAAATTCTTAGTATGAGGGATGAAATGGTTGTGTAGGCCTACAAGGGTTGCTGATTTGGTTTTATTATGATTCTACTGTTAATATCTATTTAATTTTAGTCAAAGAATATCATGTATTTTGGTTAATTTGTGGCAGAATTTTGACAATTTTTGCTCAAGTTGCGTTTTCGTCATGATACACTAGATTCTGCAATTTTTGTGGAAATCCGCAACGCGGAAGACTTCGGACCTTACACTAAACATGCTTTTAATTTCATGTGTTCTGACTAGCTGCATATAATACACAGTAATATATGGATTATTGTCAAGTTTCCTTGACAATTTTACCAGAAAAAATTATATATAGATGTTAATTAGGATCATTCCAAAAAGTGTCGCACGGATTGACCCAAAATAACATTTTTCTTGTTCAAAGTGCAAGATGGTTTTGAGATCCCTGATAACTCAAAAAATGAAAGTTCTTTATGCCTATATATGGCTGCAGTGTGCAAATTAAGGGTGGGGGAAATTTGATCCTTCAGAATACCATGCATGGGGTTACTTAGTACAAAAACGGGACTTAACACATTTGCACAAAATTTTGCATTTTTAATATATAATCTTTCAACATAAATAGCACAAATTGTTGCAGAAATTTTTGGTTTTAGACTCAAAATGTTGACAATTTTACACATGGAGGATATGAGTCCCCTTTTCTTATATTAGGTATTTTTGTGGATGACACCTCAAATTTCACAGCCAGCATGTCATTGCCCAAACCAAACTTTGTGTCATCATGTCATGAAATATGGTAATCTGTTGATGCGTTTGGTGAATAACATTACTATATGCATGTAAACACACCTCGTAACGAGAGCACACAACCGTATGCAAGACTACAACCGAGGTTGCCGGGAATTTGATGTTCCTTGTTGGCAGTTAGAAAGTACTATAGTTTTGTTGGATTTAATTCGTGAACGCGTGTCTGTGACAAATACGCAGTTGTGTCTCACGTGAGCGTACATTTTCAAGGTTTTTTTTGTTCGTGTCTACGCACAAGACTCTGAGTACGCGTTCATGAATTAAATCCAACAACTATACACACAACATCCTAGGTTGTAAATATCTTGATATGTGTATTTCATTCGTCTGAGTTATTTCCAATCTGTCTTTATATCTCTGCATTTACAGGAGGAGAATGAAGGGTGTCTTTAATGACGTACACTTTGATTTCAACAAGTGGGACACTTTTAAACCAAGGTCAGCAACTAAATCGACCTCTGACCCGATGACATCGGATGTGCAACTAGAAACTCAATCAAATGAAATCATAGATGTCATTCCTCTATCAACTGAAGCTACTGCATCAGAAGCTGTTGTCACTGCATAGGTCAAAGGTTATGTGCAATGCTTTATGATCAATGGCTCTTAATTAAGATCAAGGTGTACATTTTAGATCAGGTGTACATTTTATCAAATTGATAAACAGTTTTACCTTTGGTGACAAAATAGTTGATCATCATATTGATGTTGAAATCTTATTGAGGTAATTGTCATTGAAGGATATTCTGTGTTTTATGAAACTAAGAATTGCTGAATGTAAGTAAATATTTCATATCAAGGTTTTACTGTAAATGTAATTACAATATAGTTTGCAGGAATATAATTTGTGAGGGATACATTTTTGAAGACCAATCTTAATTGTCTTGCATTACAATTTGTTCTGAATTGTAAAATTATATCCTTTTAATGCCTACCACTTTGCCATTTGGAAACAAAATTACTGCAAAACTAAAAACATTTACAGAAACCCTGTAGATATTGTATTTTCTGCTGCGTGAGTTTGGTACACAATGTATGTCACCTGTTAATGTATATTTTACTTTTAATTTGTATTGAACAAAAATATGTAAATTGTGTACATATGTATACTTTGTGCAATGAGAATGAACAAGCTGGAATTTATTTTTGAACTGTACAAAAAATGATCAATGTGAATATGTTTTTGATAACTATGCATTAAATAATACCTTGAACAAAATGCAAATAATAAGTTATTGTAATGAAGAAATGTTGAACAAACATATTAATAGATAAAAAGTGTATTTTTTGTAAGGCAATCATTTTTTACACCACACTCTATAGAGGAAAACAGGATGTATTAATGATTAACCACATATCCGTGGAACGATTTCCCTTAGAAGGCATATTATGTGTTCTAAGATCCATTGATTTCATTGTTTGTAAATGCCAACTATAAGGCAAAAAAAAAAAATTAATTGTTATGTTGCCCCCAGCGACCGACCCTATTCAAAAATTAAAAAAAAAATATTAGGGTCGGGAAAGCACCCAATTTTGCTCAGATTGGGTGTTTTATGAGAAAATAAAAAAAAATAGTGGGAAATGCACCCAAATTTGGTACTTTAGGTGCTTTAAAAAAAAATTAAAATAAAAAAAAATTCCGACCGACCGACTCAATTTGTCAGAAATCCCACTTGAGGGCAACACAACAATTAACTTTTTGTGGCCTAATACCATGCATGCTATAAGTAGACACTTCAGGTGATTTTTAAATTATGAATCAAATTCTTTTAAATGGTCTGTAAATGAAAGCAGGTGATCTAAGGAATCCAACTGATTGTTTGAATTTTTCAAATCCGACCTTTCGTTGGAAAGTTATGAAGGTTTTTGTATCGCTATTTTAACTAATTTTTGAGAACGCAGGTCAGGGGATAAATCTTTTACTTTCTTTATTTTCGGCTAGCGAGATCACAGCACCAATCACAGTTACACTGCTAGTCAATACACAGAGTAATTTGGTCAATATTTTAATTGTCTTAGTGAATATTACACACACACCAGGAGTTATTTTGCAGCTTTTTGCGCCCACACATGCGCGGGGTATTTAAAGATGATTAGTTCCGCATGATAAAGGGCTGATCAACACTTAATTTGGGCGGGATAACAGGCACAGAAATTCCGTTGCTATTTGTTGTTTAATTACATGTGATTAAGCAAATATATTTTAAAAGTTCTTGAGTGTGCATGGATGTCCACATAACTAGTAGACAATTGATTTTTTTTTCTTCTCTTCCAAAAAAATTGGCCAACTTTTTAAAATTCAATTACTCTGATACCACATATCAGAATTCTTGTCTTCAAATAGGTGGGTGTGCATGGACAAAATCATCATCCTGATAACATATTCTCAAATAAAAATAAATGGTCTATCATATTGCGCAGAATTCAGAAACACATCTGTTAACGTGTCTAGAAACAAAACTATCAAGCCCAGTTAAAGTCATGCCTGCTTGAATATGAACTATGTGTCAACGTGTGTGTAGGTCAGCGGTGTGAAATATCAACGTTCTCCTGCCAGGTAATTGGTAAATGAAGTATCTACTATCATGATAGGGCCTATCACACATCAGCCACCAAATCATCATATTTCATCAAGACGATCAAATTTTACAACAGAAAATCTGCTGGAAGTTCTTATTATTTTCTTTAGTTTTTTTGCTGCCTATTTTCGTCAGTTTCTCGAAAAAGTGTTCTGTCGCAAAGTCCCCCTTTCAGGGTGAGTCATCACATATACCAGATAGTGTCCATTTGTTAAATCCAATGTTAGTCCAACAGCCATGACTAAATTGCAAGCTAGTTAAAGTAACCATTGGTACTCAAACAGTTTCCCACTGCAAACATAGTTTAATCTGGACCATATTCATGAAACCCTGCTAATTCTTGTTGGCAACTAGCCTATTGTCTACTTGTCAAATTTTGACAGGTAGGCAATAGCTTAGTTGCCAACTAGAGTTAATTAAATTGTATGTTCATAGTCTCAAAGGTTCCCTAGAAATTCAGAAATGACACATTTTCCAGTTTCTGTGTTTCGTTATTGTGACAAATTGACTGAGAAATTTGTCAAATTATTATCACTTCCGGATTAAGATGAACACAATTTACATTTTAGCATATGTCCAGCGAATCATATCTGTAAAGCAATGTTTGAAACAAATTGTGTGCCATATACTGGATTTGTACAATATATGGTTGTAAAATCAATCTGTTATTAGGGAATCGGAATTTTGGTGACCTTGGAAATTGAATGTTTCGGAATTTTGGTGACCTTGGAAATTGAATGTTTTTATCTTTCTTTGACTATAATGTTTATTTATGGATATATCAGAATTCCAGGATACAAATTCCGAAGTTATAGGGCTTCCAAACACAAAGTACAATAAATCTGTGATAGATTTTGATAACACACACAGAGTAGAAATGAACAAATCAAGAACAATAATATTGCACTGATGTGCATTTGTTGATAACAAACAATATATATTTCCTATCCATCCCTTACTATGCTATGCAGTCAATGTATTCCAAAGGCAGGGTTTTAAAAGAGTGCATTATAAATGACTTGCAATGTTTTGTTCATTCTGTTAAGTTTGATGCTACATTCCGTCCAACTTATGTGCAGGTATTGTATTTATTCAGATGCTTAGATCAATAAATGTGTCTTTTCAAGACGGTTAAGCCACAAATATACACTATTGTTTGTTGATATTTGCCTGTCTTAGAATATTATATAGTGTAAAATGTAATTTAAAAAAGATTAAGTCATTCAGCTGAGTTTCAAATAAGATCAAAATAATATTGGAAGTAAAATATAGTACTTACTTACTTAAGGCTGGGGTAGACCTTCAACTAGCATGAACTGTTTTTGTACTCTAACTCTCAAACTAATTGCATAAACCTTATAAAAGTATACATTTTTAGAGGCGGATTTTTACCCTGAACATGATGATGATATCAGTTTTTGAGCAAAAATGTAAATTTTGGCAAAAAATGACAAAAACCATATTTTTTGCCCCAAAATTTCTGGAAAGCCTAACTAAAATTTGCCTTCGTGAAATTTTGAACTTTTTTGCTTTTTAGAATTTAGAAACAAATGTCTAGGAACGGTTTTCTCTAATTTTAGATTTTTATCTTATTTTTTGAAAAAATGCCAAAAATAGGCCAAAAATTGCCATTTTTGTGGCAGCGGTGGGATTTTTTGCATTTGTTGACCTATTTTTGTCATTTTTTGGAAAACTAAGATGAAAATCAAAAATTTGAGAAAACCGTTCCTAGACATTTGTTTCTAAATTCCAAAAAGCATAAAAGTTCAAAATTTTATGAAGGCAAATTTTAGTTAGGCTTTCCAGAAATTTTGGGGCAAAAAATATGTTTTTTTGCATTTTTTGCCAAAATTGACATTTTTGGTCAAAAACTGATATCATCATCATGTTCAGGGTAAAAATTCCCTTCTCAAAATGTATACTTTTATATAGTTTATGGAATTAGTTTGAAAGTTACAGTACAAAAACGGTTTATACCATTTGAAGGTCTACCCCAGCCTTAAGGGACATGCGTGGCCTACTGGATATGTCCCTGACTGTTAATTACTGTGCATTTAGAGTTGTTCGAATTCAATGGGCGACGTGTGTAGTGTCCTTGAGCAAGATACTTACCCTAAGGCCGAAAACATAGTCGGCCTCCAAACAAAATTTTTCGCTACCAAACATTTGGTCGTGACGTCAACATGACGAGTGACTCCAAACAAAATAACCTCAACACCGAGTTGAGACCAAATAAAATTTTGTGCTACATGTAGATTGCACATGTTATTGAATTGCCATATACATTGGACCAAATGTTTGTTACCCGTTCATACTTAAAATTTGATGTCAAATATTTGGTGATGTCACGACCAAATGTTTTGTACGGAAAATTTTGTTTGGAGGCCGACTATGGTTTCGGCCTAATGTGCTCCTCTCTACCAAGGCGTCAAATGGGTACTGGCTTTCTTTAATGCTGGGAAGGTAACAGACTCGCAGGGAAGGAGGTGTGGCGATCCCTTCACCGCAAATATAACAAATTGTGTGGAGTCTGGCCCAATCGCTTAGGAGAGAGATGGGCACTCCCACCTGTGAAATACATTCCGTCCCTGTTACCTTTTAACTTGCGAGCCCTATATTATGCCTGGCACCACCAGACTTCATCAGTAGCTTATGTTTGCAAATCTTACATATACTATAATCATTGACATGACAACAATTCTCAAAGGTTAACATTAGCTTTAAGCATGCTAAGTGTACTACTGGCTGTATCAAAATTCTTTGTACCCAGATGTGTTTTATTTTCAAAAAAATATAAAAAATAAAAAGAGTTTATATATTTGAAAGTTATTGTTATAAGTGAGTAGCAGAATATCTCAGCTTTATAATCTGAACGTTTGAAGGCAATTGACAACTGTTTCAAAGAGTTATAGTCATTTATTGGATGATTACAGTTTTATACGAATACCATACACACTAACCTTTGTCTAAAGATGCTAGTTCCTGCCACATGGTAGTAGTATAGTAGGCTTATTTAGTACCATAGTATAGCTAAGGGTCTATTCTATCTATTCGTTACAAAATAATAACAATCTATCCAGATAGTACGTATTTATGACGTCATAAGTCTGAAAATTGTGATTTTTCGAGAAACAAATGTGAAAAATTTAAATTTTGCTATAAAAGTTCTAAATATCAGAGTTTCATGGGTCTTTTTACTTTTACAGAATTACGATAACACTTTTAACATTTCTGGTGAGTGTCAGCTCAAGTGCATTTTGATATTTTTCAAAATTACAAATTGAACATATCCGTAGTGACAACCACAAACCAGCCCCACACCTGAACTTTGACGGCTTATCTTACTCCCTTCTGCTGAAGTATCTTCCAAATTTTTTTCATCAGAATGACTGTAATGGATTCATTTATAATTGCTAAAATGCTCAAGGTCAGTTGTTTTTGCAT
>JXSR01S002303.1:4182-16634 GCA_000969725.1 Ophiothrix spiculata
GTGGGGGGGGGGACGTGTCCCCCCTGTCCCCCTGAAATGACGCCCATGGTTACAAACACCTCCGATGTTAAACAATGACCTCAAAAAAGATGGTGCGCAGTTATTATTGTCTAAATCGTGGACTGTGCAAAGGGCGAATAATAATAGATTGGATCATTAATGGAGCACATGATTCTATAAGTACTTGAGTTTCATTCGTAGTTCACCCCAACTGACTGTTTGTTGCAAGAAACTGTAATGTGCTGTCACAATAAAGTTTTTTTAGCTATCAAAAAGTTCAAAAGATCATCAAGAAGGAAAGGAGCTAAATCAATGAACTTTTGTCAGGATGATCACTCGTATTTGTGTACATTATGGTGCAAAAATGATATCAATGGCAGTATACTTTCTATACAGGTGTCGATAAATGTCTACAACCTGCCTCCGCAAACCAGATAAACTGCA
Organism: Ophiothrix spiculata; assembly: GCA_000969725.1. Lineage (NCBI taxonomy): Eukaryota > Metazoa > Echinodermata > Ophiuroidea > Amphilepidida > Ophiotrichidae > Ophiothrix > Ophiothrix spiculata. Next base: position 4,627 of record JXSR01S002303.1, read on the forward strand.
TGGAGAAATCAAAGATACTAGGCATGGTTAACTTCCTGCATTTGAAGGGTTTCAGCCTAGTAATTCTATGAAGACGCATCCAAAGTTTAGATATTTGATACCATAGTAGGTTAGGATCTCCTCTTTCCATTGATACCAAAATCACAAAGTCGGTCTCTGGACAGTCAGGTTTAAGTCGGAGAAATGGTTTACTTTGCACAGTGGCTATGTAAAGATGACTTAGGGCCACATAATAAAATTATGTTCCTGGTTGTTTTTTTCTTGTTGATCTTTAAAACCTTTTGATATCCCCTTGTATAAGGTACTTTGTCTTGTGTCCTCAGGTTATCTTTGATGCTTCGGTCAATTTACTTCTAGGTTTGACAATCAACATTATTTGCTTTTAGGTCAAGCACAAACCATCATAAATGACTTTATATCAGAAGTGACATCAAGCAGCCGACAAGAAACGAACAGGTTACATGAAGACGTCGCCCGCTTTGCACAAGAAAACGTGTCTCTACGCAGCCAGTTGGCTAGCCATAGAACCAATGTTAATGCAGCTGCTCAAGTCCAAGTAGATCAAACCAAGTTACAGCTGTCATTAGAACAGGCCCAGCAGGATGTGGTAAGAGTTTACTATTTGGATTGATCCATCTTTATTCTTCAGTCTCACCGACTCACTCCCCCCCCCCCCCCCCCCCCCCCCCCCCCACCCCCGGGCCCCCACCCCATCCCACTTGATGTTTCTTGTCACATAATAGTTATGTGTTAGTTTGAGTCATAGAACCCTTGGTTTTCTTTTTCGGAATACACAAACCAATATAAAGGTGTATAACTACCAAGTCCAGTGATCTAAAAAGCCAGTTACTACATACCCCCAAAATGAACTTTTTGGGTCGAGATCAGTGGGCAATTTTTTAGCAGTCAGTGTATTTTGTATTGTGGATAGTATCACCTCTCTCAGGTTCTTTAATTTCTGGTTTAAAGCCTATTAACATTGGAATTCCACAAGGGTCTACCGTAGGTCCATTATTATTCATTATTTTTGTTAATGATCTTCCTGACAATGTCAATTGTAAAACATTTATGTATGCTGACGATACATCTTTGCTTGTTTGCTCCCCTGACCCTTCATTTTTGCAAAACAGTCTTAACCATAACATGTGTAATATTGCTATAAAGTTGTTTAAGGCTAACAAGCTCACACTTAATCTCAGCAAAACAAAGTATATGCTTTTTGGATAAACTCATGGCTTGAACAAGTTTTGTTAAATATCTTTATTGTTCGATGGCGTAACTATTGAGAAGGTTGATCACTTTAAATATCTTGGCATTATTTTTGATAGTAATATGCCATGGTCACTTCATATTGACTTTATTTCTAGAAATATATCCAAGCGATGTGACCTGATCCATCGTGTGAAATACCATCTTCCAAATTGTATTATTAAGAAACTTGCCGAATCACTAGTTATGCCCCATTTTGATTATTGTTGTCATACTTGGTCAAATTGCTCTCTTTATCTTTCAAATAGACTACAGGTTCAGATGAACAATTTTGCAAGAATTATTCTTTCTGTAGATATCAGAACCCCAGTTAATTCAATGATGACTGTTTAAACTGTTAAAAACTTGATCAGCGATGGAAAAATCAGATTCTTTTTATGATTTTCAAATGCCTCAATGGTAAAACACCAGAGTATCTTTGTTCCCAATTTAATTTCACTCACTCTATCCATGGCTATGCCACTAGAGGAAATTCCTCAAACACGTTGGTCATTCCTCACTTTAAGACTAATTCTGGGATGAGAACATTCCATGCTAGAGCAGCTCATCTATGGAATGATACTATTGATTCACTCGGTCTAACTTTGATACTCTGTCCCTTTATCAATTTAAAGAAGTTCTTACCAAAACAACTGATAAATAGCTGTATATTCTATTGTAAATGTTGTTATTTTGTATATCTTTGTCAATCTTGCATCGTTATTATCAAATTATACTTTGTAAATATTAAAATCAGGGCCTCCTAGAATAGCAGTGCCCCAGTCACTGAAGGAGCTACCCTGAAAAAAGAAAGCTTAAATAAATTATTATCACCGCCTCTGTATGTAGGTTAATAAATGTGCATTTCATTTGCAAATGAAATGTGACAAAATTAATCCATTCATGGTGAATTTGGATGAGTCCATTACATCAGGCCAAAGGGACCAAGTGAATTGGACCTCCATATTGTCACCCTTGAGAAAAAAAAAATAATGGAATTTAAAGTTATGTTTAATTGAAGTCACATGCAAGACGGTAAAAAAATAAAATAAATCATCCCCTGATAAAAAAAGGTATCCCTGGGCGAGACGGTTTATATTTCCTTGGGCAAGAAACTTTACTCTACTTGCTCCGTGGTTCGGAAGTCACGTTAAGCTGTTGGTCCCCTGTACGAATAGACTCCTTCTGGAGTATGCATGTCATGCAAGTACAGTGTATAATCGATATGATTGATGTGCACTTTATGCACCAGCATCATAAATGCATTGTGAATTTTCAACCCATTTTGCCTACTTTTAACGCTTGATTTGTGTGTCTTGTCTCAAACATTCAGCTCACGCCATTTTCGGAATATGTGGCTACTTCATCAAACATCAGGGTTAATCCCAGAGCTTACTATTAGGGTAAACACTGGAGCTTTTGGTAGTATAAGAAAGATGTTAGCCTCAATTCTATACCCCTTTGCCAAGTATCTGGAACTACAATTGAAATTTTTATCCCAGACAGTAATAAATATTCTTATTCACCCTGTACATAAACATGTTTAAATCATACCTTTGTGTTTGTGTCTTGTTAGTGTGCTTTGAAGCAGCAATTGCAGATGTCCATGCAAGAAAACCATGAGTTACAGGAGCAACTAAAGTCAACGCCACAATCCATTCCATTGCCACCTCCACCTGTCAGCAACAGTGGTCTGAGCCACCAAGTCGACAAAGAAATGCTGAGTGAGTTGAACGAGTAACATTGCTTTGGATTAGATTATTTTTTTTGGGGAGTGGGTGAACTCGATTTAGTCTTGTTTTCCAAAAATACTTTTATTGAGTGAGTTGATCAAGTAGCATTGTATTGGATAAAATCTTTTGTTTTTCCTCTTGGGGTACATGTAGTCTTGCAGTTTTTTAATAGTTTTCATTATAACTTGAAACAATATATATTGAGATGGTTAAAATAGACTTTCAGCACTAACCATCTCAGTATGTTAAGCAAGTTAGCTCAATCGGTAAGGCGCTCGCTTGCGGTGTGGAAGGTCCCGAGTTCGAACCCCGCTGGTGCCAAAAAAAAATTAAAAGTTTAGTGTGCTTGAAATTCCCATGGACAAGGAACTAACTGCTAATTGTCTCGTGGAAACCCGTACGAAACTCGGGGAGCTGATCCGGGTAGCGATGGTACGTATGTGGGCTGATCAAGGTTCAGTGCCCCTAGAGGTTGTCGCAGAACCTGAAATGATGCTTGGTGTGGAATGGAGCTTACTTGGGCCACAGTGGTCAGCGAACACCTGTAAAGTGTGCAGAGGCCGAGTGGAATTACAAATCTGGGAGGCAAAGCGCACTATAAATCCCCCGTATTTATTTTATTTATGTTTATCTACCATTACGTATGAACTTTCATTCGAGTATTGAAATAATATAGTTTTGGTACAAATAGACCAAAACCATTTTTAGCAGTTTTTGTCACCTAATGAAATCAAGGAATTACTCAATGGTACTTCCTTTTTTCTGATTTAAATATTTTAAAATTTATTTCTGAAGATCCTAGGCTTATTAAGCAACAAATCATTAAAACAAAACTCATTTTTGTTGAGTTTTTCAAAACCAAGACATTTTTGTCAGAAATCTTGATGCTATAAATAAAAAAAATCAAATTCTCAAATATCCTTTCAAAAAGCATGTACATTTATTATTTATTATATACCTTAATTAGTTTTCAAGTCATGATGGAAGTACCGGCCATACTGATTGCATCTGCCGATATAATATTTTTCTGACCAGAAATTATTCTTTCCCAAGATGCATCCATATTAGCTTGAGTTGAGCCTTCAAATGTAGTGAGTGCCATCTTCACAGCATTTTTGAACTCTGATGATAACACTCGCTTGAGTACCCAAAGCTTAGCTCTCCAATATGGATGCCTCAAGGGAAAAAATAATTTCTTGTAATGTTTCCAACTTAGAGAACTAAATAGTTTAAATCATAATATATTTCTGTTATGTGACATTCCTTTATCAAACAATTTGTCTATATGCAATTGAATACGCCAGAATAAGAACATCCCAACTCCAATAGTTCCCTTCTGTTAAGTTCTGTAAAATATAAATGCATATAAATCTCTGAAAATGCTTTCAAATCACTAGAAAGCATTTCCATGTCTTTATCCCAATCAAAGTGTCAATTAACTCCAATAGCTCCCTTCTGTTAAGTTATGTAAAATATAAATGCATACAAATATCTGAAAATGCTTTCAAATCAAAGTGTCACATTTGACCTTGCAGTTGACTTTTTTAGACATTGTTAGATAATTTTTCTAGCATATAGTTGCAGAGGGGAGCTCATGGAGTTGGGGGTTTCTTGTAATGGCTGTTTAAATATAGCACCTATGTATTTTAACAATTATCTAACAATGTCTAAAACGTCAACTACAGGGTCAAATGTGACACTATAATTAGGATATTGACATGGAAATGCTATTTTAATGATGTGAAAAATCATTCTCATGCCTGTGCTACATATGTAATGGGTAAGTACAGTTGTTTAATGTGTTATCAAACCACTAGAATCTATAGGTGAGTCATATAAAATCAACATGTGAAATGGAACAATCAATCTTTCAATGAGGGATGGTATATTTTTACCATCACACGAATATAAGCAGTTAATATTTGTATACTATAGTATAAGATGTTTTATAGTTATATCAAATGGTGGGCATGTGACAAAGCCTTTCTTTTTTGCTTTTGAACACTGAAAAAGTTTTTGGGTATTTGGTGTTGTTGGACATATTATATTGGAAGATTTAACTCACTGATATCCAGCTCTTCCATTTACATGGCCTCCATCTTAGATCTTGTCTCCTTTTGTTGTAGAGCAAGTCCTACCTCTCTTGTTCTTCTAATCTTATTAAAGGCATAAAGGATATGTATCCAGAGCTGCCAAATTAAGTCCCTTCATCTCTAAATGATGGTATTTTGAAGACTCATGAATGCTGCATTTTTTTGAATATTATTTTACAGATGCATTGGAAAAAGAAGTTGAATCGCTCCAAATGGACAACGTGACCTTAAAGTTGCAGCTAAAACATTTCACTCAGTTACAGGAACTGGCAACCATGTTACAAGAAAGTCACAAGTAAGTTCTAATCATGCTGGGCACAAGAAATTTATAAAGTGGAATTTGTGCTCATTTTTACCTTTGTGTTTGTGTTGACTCTGTGAGATGGTCACCCTCTGGATTGTTACACATACAGTAACACATGGAGGCGAGTTACGTACCTACGGAACTATTTGGTGCAAATTCCACACCTCTTTAACTCTTTGAAATAAAATTGGTGAGGGAAAGGAAAGGAGGTGATATATCTAGCTCCGAGCAAGTCGCAATTATGAGACAGAAGTGGTTTATGCACAGAACAAAAATACACATACTGCCTGTGCATCAAGTTATGGTTTTGACAATCTGCCTAGCTATCTGGTCAAAGCCAGGATTCAATAACTCAGCTCCATGCACGATAATGAATGGGGACAGATTCCCCTTTTTATATTCTTTGACTGTAAAATGGAAAGGGCCGTACAAAGCGGGGGGGGGGGGGGGGGGGGGGGGGGGGGGGGGGGGGGAGGGCGAGGCAAGGGGGAACTTGTCCCCTCTGGCTTGAAAAAGCGGGACGGTGGCGGGACAAATATCAAAATATCAGGACAATATTTGACTACTTTTACTGTCCCGAGATTACTGTCCCATAAATGTTTAGTTAAAATAAGCCAATATCAAGGTTTTATATCGATTTTTGGCTAAAAATAGCAACATTTTCGCAGACTGTAAATGTGTTTGCCCCCCCCCCCCCTGGCTTACATGCCTTCTTACGGCCCTGAAAATGGGGATTCCCCTTTCATTTCAGATATGTTTTAACATTAACACCATTCATGACAACCTGTACAATTAACTGATCATCATGCAAGCGAAGTATATGCCCCAGGTTTTTAATTTTAATTTTACAGATCTCTTGTGACAACGAATGATCATTTATTAAAAGAACTTGACGAATCTAAGTTACGTCATTCAGAAGAGGTGAAGCAGCTTCATTGGTCATACGGAGAGCTGAAACGCACCATGGAATTGACAAATAACAGTATAAGCTTGGGTACCAGAGGGAGGATGAGTGGTGGAGAGAATACCCTGAAACTCAATGGTGTTAGTTGAGTTATCGGAAGGGCATTGTATATTAACCAAATTATTTATTTTATCATGTGTACATATACCTTGTATTTATATAATGTAAGAAGGCATGAATACTTCAATATTAACTGACCTTAAATGTGGCCATAAACCACAAGCCTCCAGTAAATTAGGCCTTACCCAGCGGGCACATTCAACGTTGAATCAACATTGAAATTTCAACTTGAAAAGTGAAAAAATATCTCAACCTAAAAATTACTTATTTAATCGGTTTTGAACATTACCCAAATGTAATTTCATTCATGTTTTTGCCCTATTTTGTAAAGGTTTGATTGATTTAACTGATTTCAATGATAAACTCAGTTAAACTTCATATGCAGTCTAAAAAAGAGAAATTAAGAAAAATTGATGCGGTTGAAATTTCAACGTTGGAAACGGGTTAAACATTCAACCGTAGGTTGAAAAGAGGTTAAAATATGGTTGAAATTTTAATGGTTGAAATTTCAACGTTGATTCAACGTTGAAAATGGTTGAGTTGAAACTTTAACGTTGATTCAACGTTGTTTAAACTGACTTGAGCCCGTTGGGTATAGTAGCACCCCGTAGAGGCACTGACATAGGAAGGTGATAGGGGTATGTGCGGCCCTCAAGACCCCCTTTTCATGCCCTTCCTGACACTTCCTAGACCCCCCCCCCATTCCAAGCACTATCTTTAGTTCACAAGCCCTATTTTCAAAATGTTTCAGTTCCGTAGTCTCCTTTTTGGAAATTTGGTTCCCAATACCCCTTTTTTAAGAAAAAAATTAGAATTTTTTTTCTTCCAGAGTTCATGTTTAGCCCAAAATATTAGTTTCTCAAGGGTCATTTTTGGGTCACTTTAGTTCTCTAGACCTCCTTTCAGAACCAATATTCCGTCCCCTAGACTAGGGTTTCAGGTATTGTGGCTGCACATCCCTACCAAAACCAAAAAAAAAAAAAAGAATAAAAATTAGGTGTCCCCCAAGCCTAGTAATTGTAGATTCAAAAAGAACATATTTACAGCTTTTAAATGACACTTGTTTCAAGGCAGAGTTATGTTATTCTTCAAAGCAGGCTAAGTATAACCACGAAATCTTGCTTTGACGTTTTCATTTCATGCACATTTCCAATTCAACCGTGTCTAGAAAAGTTTTCACACATTTTGGAGATGAAATGAAAACAGATATTTTGCAAGGACTTTAGGAAGGGCATGACAATTTTGTCACAATATACAGTTTTTTTTTTTTAATTTATTTTGCGCATATATCAAAATGAAAACTTTACTGGATATTTGTGGTGAATGGTAACAAATGTGATGGTTATTTTATCAGCAATTGAAAAATGCCATTTTATGAAGCAGATGTTGTCAAACTAAGCTATCAAGGTTTTTCTTTAACGGACTTCAGGGCAATTTTTACCCTATATGATTCCCGACTTTTTATGCTCGGTGGGACAGAAAAAATGAGACCCAGTCGGCGACATTTTTCCCACTACAGCATCCAGGTCTTGGCGAATATAATTTTTGTCTCTAAGACGAGTCAAAATTTGTGAAGAAAATAATTGGATACATAGATATTTTGAAAAAAAAAAATATTTATTTACCCAAATTAAAATTGGGATTAAAATGCTTTCTCCAGATTTCTGGCGCCTGGTCCATGTCCACATAAGAAAAAGCTTGGCTGGCATCATGGCACCACAACCTGATAACTATGTCATGTTTGGGATGCATTACAATTAGATTCCTGTATATTGGGTATTACACACCTTCATATGTGATGACTCATCCCGAAAAGGGTACTTTGCAAAAGAACACTTTTCGAGAAACTGATGAAAATAGGCAGCAAAAAATAAAGAAAATAATATGAATTTCCAGCAGATTTTCTGTTGTAAAATGTTATCGCCTTGATCAATTTCAACAAGTAAGGTGTCATTTTAAAGCTTAGATAATGCTGTAACAGATTAAATGATAAAATCAAAATTGACATCATCTGCAAAGTCCCCCACTTCGGGGTGAGCCATCACATATATAGATTGCTGTCCACAGATTAGTTAAAGTGAGGGATTTGATTTAACCATACCTGCCCTGAAGCATATGTTTTACTAGGCCTGCTCAACATATTTGTGGAATGTAACTGAAGGTTTATGCACGCGATTATATGTATTCAAGGTCAAACACGTGCTGTAGTGCATTAGCTAGTTATCTTGTATGCACAATGCAGTGCAGTCAGCTTTAAAAGGAGAATCATCAGGCATTTTAAGTGCTAAAACAGTTCTTTTAACCAACCAGATATGTGACCGTCCAGCCCAAACCAGCAGTAAATGCCAGCTTTTTTCATTTTCACTTTTTTAATTATTTGCAAAGACCATGCTTTAATGATTAAAATGACACCTTAATGAACTTCACACAATTTCTAGAAGTCAAGTTATGGTCCGTCAAAGTTTGTCAGGGAGTAAAACGTATAACTGAGATAAACGCGTTCCAAAGTTTAGTAAGCCCTATATTTTCTGTTGGTTGTCTTAAGAATATACCAATTTATATCACATTTCCTATCATTTTCTTGAAATGAAACGTTGCTGGTATTTTGTAGTAATCACTAGGATTGTGGATCTGTCATAAAATCGATTTTGGCAAATTATGACCTTGACATGTATTTTCACCTGTAGCGCAAAATGAAGTTTCTGGCATTTACTGCTCATACGGGCTGGAAGGTCACATATGTAGTATATAAAACGAATATTGAATTTTTGGCTTTTTATTTGGTGTATATTTCCCCTCGGTGATCTCAAAACCATGAATATGCCCTAAGCAATGGAAGCTGAACACATATTCATGGTTTTGAGATCACCTTAGGGAAATAATTTTTACCATGCACCTGAAAGCTGTCAATATTTGTATACCGTAAATGTGAACATTGCCGAGTTCAGTAACTTTTGCGCATGACAAAATGATAATCATTTTTGCGTTTGTATTTTCGCCCTTGTGATATATTACTGTGTGCAGTATTTTACATTTCGTGCTATAGACATATAAGCAAAATAAATGTAGCACAACAATTACCACTCATACAGTACTTTTGTGTCTGTCTCATGTGATATGCAAAAGTAGTTGTCATTGTATTTTATACTAAATATGGCCTATACGCTTCTTTGATTAAGTGTCCAGATTTGTAAACACCAGATAAAATGAATACAGGACTGGACAGTGGCATTTTATTTTATCACTTGGTTGACATAAATCCTTGAATCCCATTGGTCGAAATCAATATATATCCGTATTACATATTTTAAGTCTAAAAATAACCTAGACCGCGTAATCAAAAAGCATCACGCAGGAATGACTGCGCGTGATGTGTGTTTTTATTGCGCGCTTGCAAAAGTCGCGCACGCAAAGTTATCCCAAAACCGTGCAATACGGTTATATATTACCTGTTTGGCAAATCCGTATTGCTTGGTTGACTTTTACCATTTATGAAGACAATTTAGGTACATTTGAAATCTAATTCTGCATAATTTACGTTTTAATAATAAGATCCATGCCTACACCAAGTGATAAATTCGTTACCCCCTGTTTGTTCTTACGCAATACGGAAGATATCTATGGTTGGGTGCTGTATCATATTCGGCCTTCGGCCTCATAATGATACAGCACCCAACCATAGATATCTTTCCGTATTGCGTGAACAAACAGGGGGTAACTAATAGTATTAGGTAATCAGGCCTGTAAAATTTCAAAGTTACCTGCCTGACAAAATTTATTAGAGCTGACTTATTTCATAACCTTGCTTAAATTCAACCACCATGTCAGTAGAGTAGTTACTTTCTGTTTTTACCCATCCAATGCCCAAATCAATGCAATGGCTGCATTGGGCCGGTGCTAATATGTCCAGCCCTGATTAAAATGTAAACTGATACCAGTTGCTCTGTGTTATTTTGAGTAGCTCTGGTCTGGGTCATATTTGCTTTTGCAATGTAAACTTAGTATCTTAGTTTGTTTTAACCCTTTGTAAGTTCTCTGAGGATGGTGCATTAAATGCTTTTGTACTTCAATAGTTTTTGCAAGTATGTGTGTATGCGCTTAAACATTTAATAAATTCATTTTTAAATATGTGCAGAATTGTGTGTGCTACACAGCAGGTAAAAGGTGATGCCATCCAAAGTATAAAACATATTATACATTCCTGTTTATAATCTTCAAGTAAATATACTTAATTTTATCAATCAGTACACTCCTTGTTTCCTTGGGCAAGAAACTTTACTTGCTTCGTGGTTCGTAAGTCGCGTAAAGCCATTGGTCCCCTGTACGAATAGACTCCTTCATGGGGTATGCATTTCAGGCAAGCACTGTGTATCATTGATTGATTGATTGATATATCGAAAAGAAGCAATTTCATTATGTAATAGCCAATAAATAAATGTATGTATTGCTCGACAATAACGGTTTAAAACTGAGCAACAACACTAACTTTTATTCTGAATATTTCGTTGATACCCATCACCGTCCCAAGCAGTCTAACTCTTAGTTCCAAATTCTTCTTCTTTGAATGAAAATGGTGTCTGTATCACTGTTTTTATTTTCATTATTTGTATTAATTTCCTGCTATCGGAACACATATTTGAATCACACAGCACACGATTGTGCTTGCCACCAACTGCAGTGCGTGTTGCTTATTTTAAAAAAATGCGCACACACTTGCATGTAGCTGTCAATAAAATCAGGAAAATATTCAAAAAAACCTCAATTTGATTGCAATATTTTAATGCCTACAATATGATTATTAAGCATTGAAAATGCATTAGCCTTTGAAACTTTATGTATACTGAATGATAATTTATTACTTTGCCCCCACCCACTGTTTTTCTAATAAAATTACACATTTTGTTTGTGTGTGTGAAAATATTGACATTTTTTCAGTATTATAACTTTTGTGTGCATACATATCTTGCCAATTAGCCTAAATATGTTTTTCAATACCTGTGTGATACACTATAAGATGTATTTAATTTCACAAGTATTTTATTATTCCAAATTAGCACAGGCTGTCTTTTTATAAAAGGAATTCATTTTTGTGATTCACAAAGTTTTAAAGTGAAAAACAATTACGGTTGATAATAAATGGATCTGTCATTTGTCAACATGTGAGGGTCAACATACACATCGTCATGCGAGTGCAAGAAAGTCGTATCTGTAATAGCTGCCTTACGTCATAAATTTGGATTGCACAATGCAATGCACAAAGTCTTGGGTCAGGGGTACTTGAAATGGTTCTTCAGGTGACATGTCACCTGAAGAACCATTTCAAGAACCACTGACAAACCACTTGAAATGGTTCTTCAGGTGACATGTCACCTGAAGAACCATTTCAAGAACCACTGACATAAGACAGGAAGATTTTGAGGGATTTTTTACATTCTTGTTACCAGGTGTTACATAAATAAAACTTAAGCAGCCATTGCAGATACGACTTTCTTGCACTCACATGACAACCTATACTCTATAAACTTTGAAGTATGCAACAAACAATCGGACTCTGCTACAAGATCCATTGCACATTCCTAGTATTCTACAACAATGTGAACTGGTGG
>JXSR01S002304.1:19226-46306 GCA_000969725.1 Ophiothrix spiculata
GAGGAGGAGGAGGAGGAGGAGGAGGAGGAGGAGGAGGAAGAATATGATGATGTTGATTGGGATGAAGAACGGAACGTCCTATTACTCATCAATATGTTTTCGTTTACAAGCTGATATCATTGGCTTTCCACTCATACCAAAAATTTCATTTTCATTTTTTGACCACTATTATTAGGTTCAAGATCACCAATTGGTTCGGGATATTACAAAATCGGATCTGCTATTTGTATGATTTAATTAATGATCTTGATCTTCAATCGAGTACAATTTAGGTACACTGTTGAAAGTGTCTGCTTTTAGAATTTTAAAGAAAACGACTATTGACTATGATGATGACTTTTTAAGTTGGATTCCACGTTATTTTTTTTCAATTTTTCTAAGGCGTTATAGCACAATTAGACCACAACCTTGTGCGACCGGTTGCAACCACGCCTGAGCTTTGATGTTCAAACATTGCCGCCGTAGGCTTAATTATGCACCTAAAGATAATTTCAAAACATGTCACAAATACTTTACAATAACATTATCAAGCCTACGGTGACCATCTTGGAAAATCAAAGATGTGACCTGCCTGCGGCCGGTCGCACAAAATTTTGGCCTCATTGTGCTCTAGCGCCTAACCAGAGCATCAGATTTGAAAATAAAAAATCAATATTGTATGAACCGCCAATGTTGCCATTTTCCACTTCCCTGTCTGAGGTAATTTATCCATGTCTTGTATTTTAAGCAAAAAAACCCAAACTTCTAAATAATCATCTAAAGTAAATTAGCTTTTTGCGCTGAGATGGTTCACATTATAAATTGGCATTGATCAAGATGAAAATATTCTCAGTAAGTTAAAAAAAAAAGATGAATAAGACGAGTTTCGATTTTTAGGAAGCATTTGCACCGTACTTCCAACACTTCATTTTCATTTATATTTAGCAGTGTACATGTATAAATATTTCAGACATTAAATAGCCTGAGGGTAAAATCACCCTGGACAAGTATCGTCTGTTTGTTCACCTGTTCCGACAAGGAGTAAATATACTGCGCATTAAGAAAAACCATGTACCCAGAAAACGGACATCCTTGTTTAGGAGCAGTTAACAGTACTATAGCTTTGGAACAAGGGAAGGACGAATTTCATTCAATTTTGCGATGTAACTACCTTTAAACTATGTGTTTTAGAGATTGGTATGAAACAATGTACGGAAACATGTACTGTTAAACTTATGTTTGATCAAATTATTTTGTAAAATTAGACCTTTCATATGAATGATATTTAATGTTGCTGCATTGTTTAAACACATTTTTCAGGTTAAAAACGTTTAAACCTTGGACTAGTGATAAAATATATTAAGCAAAAAATCATGGCATATGATATAAGTATGTTGCCTCCTATCCCTCTTTAGGTGGTGCCTCATTTTTTTTATCAAGATCAATAAGAGATTACTTATATGCTATCGTTTTGTTGCTTTCGCTTTTTAGAAAACTGAACAAACAAAAAAGACGGGGTAGAAATACCCCCTCGTCTAAGCAAGTATTAACTTGAATATGAATACCATTTGTTGCCCTTTAGATAACTCTTTTTCATAGTCTTCATCCGCAACTTTCCGCTCATTATCGAAGCCCATCTCACATGGTATGTCTGCTATCTGGCGTCGTTGAATACTATTGAAAGCTAGGTTGCGCAAACTGTCGTTCGGTCAAACCGAACGGAAAACAGCCTCACAATCTTTTGTTATTCATGAATATTCGCATGGGTAACTCATGAATAACAAAAGAATTTAGGTTCGGTTTGACCGAACGACAGTTTGCGCAACCTAGCTTTTAAAACAAAAAAGGCGAGACACTTTGATTTGCGATCACCGAAAAAAAAAAACAGTTGAAGCAATAAAACAATTGAGACAAAAACGAATCAAAGTAAACAGTAATTACTTGGAGCACAACTCAGCAAGTTAAGTCTTCAACGTCGGAAATCTACATCTATGGCACAAGCATAAAGTGCTCCTCAAGTCAATTGTTCAAAAATAGAAGTGATTTAAAACTGTAGGCGATTAACGTCAATAAAAGTCAGCAATGCAACGTCAAATGATGATACATGGTTATCTAGAAGGCATATAGAGTGACAAGCAGATTTGTGTAAGTATTATGGGAGAAATTTAACAGCATCTTGGTAGTGTTGCTCCTCAAATTACCTCACTTATCATGACAAACTCTTTAAAATAGGTATATAACTCAATATTATATCATTATACACCTAACATTTGAGAAACAAATTTGTAGCTGCCTAAGTAAAGCAAAGTTTATTGTCACATACACAAGACAAAAAAAAGATAAACAGTGCACAAATAAGACCGTTCGCTTTATAATGTACTCTAGTAATTTCGTTAACAGGGTGAAAAAGTAAATTTCAGATTGACAAGTCCAGCCTTTCCTTAGTAATCTGTGACCCTTATGTTGAATAATAGGGGTGTACTAGGATTGTAATGATACATTTCGAGAAACTCTTTAGGGCAATGACATACCGTACCACAAGAAGGTAATATATATAAGAATAAACCATTCTTATTAAAGAGCATGTAACTCGGGATCTCACTTTACAATTTTAGGCGGAACAGGTAAGTGCACTATTATACAACAGTGATAAAAATGTCGCCATAAATTCAGATGACCAGGGCCGTACGAAGCGGGGGGGGGGGCGTCTCGAAAAATCGGGACGCTGGCGGGACAAATATCGGGACGATATTTTACTACTTTTACTGTCCCGATATTACTGTCCCGCAAAGTTTTAGTCAAAATAAGCCAATTTTAGCACAAATATCAAGGATTTATATCGATTTGTGGCTGGAAATAGCACAATTTTTGCGTGCACGCGCGCATTACAAACAAATTGACGGTTTATACATCGGGACGAAACATGAATTTCGGGACGGTAAATGTGTTTGCCCCCTTGGCTTACATGCCTACGTACGGCCCTGCAGGTGACTTTAAGATTACTCTAATATAATTTAGTGTGTTCTCACATTTCGGTTTATAACTGCTTAAAGATGGCGGATTTCTAAGATGTTGTATATTACTGTTACATTTGAATAAGAGCTGCTTAATATAAACAACGGCGTACATAGTTGAGGTTTTAAAGATCTACAAGATGTTTTACATTTTGAACGTTTTGGGGTTTCACGTGCAATGATATGTATCGTAGATTTCTGACTATAAAATTAATCCAAAAACTATATGAATTCCATTTTTTTTAACCAATTCTACACACAATTTTGATAATTTTATACTTTTCAATACACTCGTTGGCAGGATTTTTTTTTCCAATTATGTTTCTCTTATTTCCACAATTTTCACTAAAAGCATTGGTATCTTAAAACACAAATTTTACATTATGAGTATAAAAGTAATAGTGACTTTCTTCTTTGGATAAAGTCACTCTCAACTAAAAATTAAATACAGAAAATTAGAGAACTGGAATTAAGTTATTGATACTAGAAACTGTATTTTGATTTTTATACTTCATATTTTAATTAAAAGTAGTATGCAACAGCACGTTTGTAATTTCTGAAACGTAATACTATCATCCTCGGAACACAAATTATTACGAAATCAGTTCGAGGCGACAGGTAGAGTATTTATTGGCACAGAGAAACATTTAAGGGTGCACCATTAGATTTCCAGGGGGGGGGGGAGAGGCGGCAGGAAGTTGGGTTCGGGGTTGATTTTTTTTTGTGCCCCATTCGTGAGCGAATTTTTCGCTGAAAATTACTGTTTTTCTGCCTATTCCATGTTCAGGGGGGGGGGGATGTTTTTTCTTCTGCCTGTCGAGGGGGATTTTTTTTTAACTACTTGCTCCTCCTGTTAATCTAATGGTGTGCCCCTTAATAACTGTTATACTAGTTGTTCTTCCTTGTTGCTCATTCTCAAAATTCAGAATGAGACATGATATTTCCCATAATTAATCAGTCATTTTCTTTAGTGGTCAAAAAGGCAAGGTAATTTAATTTTTAGCTACAATTCACTGACATTCTCAACATTTTAATTATATACGTAAGAAATAGGAATCGTAACCTTTATATCCACCTTAATGTATCATTTACAAAAAGTTGTACATTTTATATATACTTTCAACGAAAATATCTTATACTTATTTGATATTTTTTTTTCACAAAGACGACAAAAGATACATTACTGGCATAGTAACCTGGGTTAAAAAAAGACACCTTTAACTCGTCTCGATAAAGATATGAAAATATTGTTTATTATTTTTGGGGCGGTTTAAAATCCTAACTGACTGTGTTCCCTGGTGGATCTTAGCAGCTGACTATGTCATGTAGAAATACAAAAGATCGATATTTCAAAATTGATCGAATTTGAATAAGTAAATTTTGTTCATCGCCAATAGAGATATCTATTTAGTCATAACTAAGCCGGTGTGAAAGTAATCGTAGTCCCCCTGAAATGGTAGTCTGCCTTCCATATACCATAACGGAATAAAGCGTGAAGCTAATGGGGTGTGAGAGTTGCTAGCCTATACTTTACTGTAGAACCCGGACAATAAGAACGGGAGACTTTTATTCCTGCTACAACGGTTTTCGACTTTACAGCTAACTGACTGTTGGCATAAGGCGTATTTGAATTTAATGTTGATGTCTGGTTTATACCGCTTAAGGCTTCAGTCCCTAAAAACGTCTCTCTATTCTGAATGTCATCTTTACTGCAAGTTTTTACCTACTTACACCTATTAGAATATCACAATTGTTGGCGTACATATTGAATAGAGTCTTTAGTTTATACATAAAACTTTACTAGTGATTTCACGTCCATTATCAAGGTCAAAATGACGCCTAAAGACCACTTCGAAAAAATTTACCCTTTTTCGCCGAAACCTCATAATTTCATGATGTTGAACAATTCGACTGGTTTCACATTTTGACAGATTGTAGGCTTGATACTTCTTATTGAATTACAAACAATATTTTTTAAATTATCTGAGTTGATTTTGAATGATAATGTAACAAACCCACGTTGTTTTGCCCGAAAATCCTGACGTGAATTACGACTCTGAGTTCGTCCTGTTTGAGCTGTGAATTGCCTGTTTTAAGTATCTACATTATCTACATTTTGTCTGATATACGCATTCGCATAATTTACTTACAAATTGAGCGTTCCAATGAGGCAAACATTGCAATTTTTATGTAAACAAAAGAAAAATACGGCATTCTAATGTTTATGTTTTAGATTTTAGTTCACGATCTCAACGCTGCCTTGATAGCTCAGCGGCAGATCCCTCGCTTCGTAATGCATGACTAACCCCTGCCATAATCAATGGTTCGAGTCCCCGCAAAGGCAGTGGAAACTATTGATCTTTTCATGATTAAAAAATAGTTAGGATTCACATTTTCCTGAGCAGATGGATTCCCTTTACCCATACATTTGACATTAAAGACAATAATAGTCCGATAACGATATGTCAAAAGCCGTAATATCTATATCTATATGTTTGATATCTTGTCTTGTTTCTATTAAAAACAAAGTGATTAAATTATTCGAAATCTCATAAGGCTTATTTGACATTGGTCAGTCTAGATTATCTACATAATGTTTATTTAGTTTTAATATTTGATTTGACAAATTAAATAAGGGGAAATGTTGAATAAGACGTTAATCAATAATATAAAATAAATAGGCTACTTTTTCTAATTATTTTGCTTTCGACAAAAATACCCCTCCCACTCAGGCTGTTTTTATTACAAATTACTAAACTCCATAGCTTGCAACTTCGTATGTGGCAATGGCCAGGTGATGTTTGCCAAGGTGGTGGTGGTAGTTGTTGGGGTGGTGGTGATGGTTGCGAAGGTGGTGATGTGCTGGTGGTGGTTGTAGTGGTGGTGGTAGTGTTATGGACGTAAATCTTTGTAAACTTTCATGAAATGGATTGGTATGCTAGAACGCGGGTTGCTAAAGGCTAGATCACACTATCCATCTCTGTCCATCTAAAACGAGCCGTTAATGCAGCAAACTTCATTTTGCGCCAGAGGTGAAAATTCATGTCAATTTCCTGAAATTGATTTTCTGACCGATGAACGATCCGTGCTTATCCCCAAACACCAGCAAAGTTTCATTTGAAGAATGATCTTTGAACGCGTTTATATGATTAAAATGAAAATGGCATTTACGGCTCGTTTGGGATGGACGGTCTCATATACACTTTTCTTTTCTAGTTTGTTTTTCAGTATTATATCAACGACCACTGACGAACCTGTAACGACTGATGCGGCGACGTTGGCTTGCGGTGGATGACGTAGGGTGGCGAATGTTGCTGGTGGATCAATTACGTGATTACGAGTATTTACAGCAGTGTTTTGTCCTTTAATGTCGTGTTTACGATGTAGGTCGTTACCATGCGTCAGGTATTGCTGAAGGTGCGTTTACAATTTTTACACTATGACGACTTTGGGGTAACGAAAAGCAACGTAGACCTGCGAATTGCAGTTTTGAATGTTACGCCCGTCATCGTTAGTTAAAGTCAGTTAACGTTCACACAAGCTGCTAGCCACGCACACTATCCTTACTATTATTCGTTTTCAGTTACAACTCTAGTTGCAAATACGTTACCTTCCTTCGTTACACTACGTCACAGTGTAAACGCACCTTTACGAGTATTTAGAGAAGTCTTTTGTCCTTTAATGTCGTGTTTACGATGAAGGTCGTTACCACGCGTCAGGTTTTGCTTAATCTCTTTTTTCGTCGCTCTAGCCAATAGTTTTAGATGTTACATTCGCCATCTTACATTGGAATCGTAATAGTGTGAGCCAGCATTAATAAGTGTAAAAACCACAGTGTCATTGACATAATCAAATAAGTAATAACACTGACTTCCCAGACATTAGGTGGATTTATTGTGACTGTCTCGTCGTATCGGCGTCACGTACGTATTCATTGCAGATGATTCGGATCCATTAAACACTCTAATACACAATGGGACCGAGACATATATCAACCGAAGGCCATTTAATGCATCAGATAAATCTCAAACAAAGAAATTCATATGTATATTATTTAGACGACATTTTAAAATACATGCGTACTGCATCATGCCATATCTCTTTGAATATGCCATACTGGATAGTCACTGTGTTCAGCTAACAAAACCTCCGGAGGAACTGATATTTGTGCCTGGCTAACCCCCGCGTGCTACAGGTAACGAAGGAGACCAGTCTAATCGTAAGGAACCTGTTAACGAACTCATTATGCGAATTCTGTTTTCGTGACCTGCTAAATAGGCTGACTTTGAACCTTTGTGGGTATAAAAATTTGGAGTTTTTCCAATAAAATGTATGTAAATGTTTATGCTGTTGATTACAAATGAGAGTTATATGCTATTTTCTTTTAAAATCAACGATTTTCAGCCTTTTGAAACACACGAATTTGGACCCTTACATTAATCTTGTTTTAGAAGATAAAACGCAGTCAGTTAGCTCGATTCTTTTAATAAATATATATAAACTTAGATTGATGCCTGTAAGGCCTGTAAAGTGAAAAAATAAGGAGAGGAAAAATATACGTTGATGTGATGTACGAAAGGTATCTAATATCGGCTCTTCGTACTTGCCTGCAATTTGTATTGCGACAGCTGGGCATCAACAGTTCGACTTGTACTACCTTTGGTTACGACGGGTCATCCTCTGACGTCAGAAACCTACACGAATCTCATGTCAGCATGGTCAGAACCAGCTTCGCTGCAATGAAACATTTTGTATTTCTTGCGAAATGTAATGGATTCAACATATATTTTCCAGATTGAAAAGTAACCTTTTGGGATCTTTTATATAAATTATGTCAAAAATTCGAGAATTTCAGTCGTGACAGTGAATAATTGAAGAAAAATCAACACGCCACGGCAAAAACAAATAAATATAAATTTACAAAACGACTATGACGGTGACGGGACTCGAACCCACGATCTCCTGCTTCTAAGTCTTAAAGCATTACCATTGCGCAACAGGTATGCTTGCTGTCTAAAGGACATTTATAAATACCTT
This sequence comes from Ophiothrix spiculata, assembly GCA_000969725.1. Classification (NCBI taxonomy): domain Eukaryota; kingdom Metazoa; phylum Echinodermata; class Ophiuroidea; order Amphilepidida; family Ophiotrichidae; genus Ophiothrix; species Ophiothrix spiculata. The sequence continues at coordinate 27,257 of JXSR01S002304.1, forward strand.
ACATTTGAAGTTGCGCATGCGTAACCAATCACAATAAACAACTTCCAGTATGAGGTATTTATATAATAAATTTCCTGTAGACAGCAAGTAGAGGCGGGGCGCAGTGGTAATGCTTTATGACCCAGAAGCAGGAGATTGTGGGTTCGATTCCCGTCATAGTCGTTTTGTAAATTTATATTTTTTTGTTTTTGCAGTGGCGTGTTGATTTTTCTTCAATTATTCACCGTCACGACTGAAATTCTCGAATTTTTGACATGATTTATATTAAAAAACGACAAAGGTTTTATTTTTTATCCAGAAAATATATGCCAATATTTAATACATATTACATGAAATGCATTTCATTTCAACACAGCTAGCGGCCACCTGTACTTCAAAACATTAGCTGTGAGCCCTGCTATGATAACACACTGCTGACGTCAGAGAATGACCCGTTGGCACAAAAGGTATTTGTTATCGAAATTTAGATGCCTGTTATCGCAATACAAATCGCAGGCAAGTATGAAGAGCCGATATTAGGTACCTTTCATACACCACATCAGCGTATTTTTATTTTTTCTTGTTTTATCTTCAGTTTAAAGTCTTATAGGCAAAATATATTTTCCAAATTTCATCAATCTGAGTTTTCATATTTTTGCTAGTGGAATCGACCAAACATACGTCTTTTTATCTTCTAAAACAAGATTGATGTAGGGGTTGAAAATGGTGTGTCTAAAAAGGCTCAAAATTTTTGATTTTTATAGAAAACACCATATAATGCATCATTTTTTACCAATAGCAAAAAAATTCACTCACATTTGAAAGGAAAAACTCCAAATTTTCATACCCACGTTCCCACTCTCCATTTGCTTTCTCCTTTTTTCAAATAATAAGGGTTCAAAGTCAGCTTTATTGCCAGGTTACGTCAATAAAAAAAATCTCGCAACCAAGATTTTGTAATATCGATTATGCATTATATCGGATAGAAGAAGGCGAAATACTGTCACCTGCCGACAGATTGGACCCTTTGTGGGATCTAAAATTTAGCCAAAATGAGTGTAATGATACCCTATCTGAGACTATAAATCTACCATATCTGCACAAATGAATACCTTGTTCAGGACCACACCTTTCACATACCACATCTAAAACTATTCGCAAAAGCAAATGTGACAATACAATTATTCGAAAAATAGAGTAAACACCAAAAGAATAATTGTGATGACTCATACCGAAAGGGGGGACTTTGGTTCCGACATCAAAATTGAGTTTTTGGCATCATGAGAAAGCTTAGAGTTTCACAAGTAATTTGGTACCTCAAACATTTCGATACAACAATCTGTTCCGAAGATATGGCTATTTTAGTAAGAGCGTGTTGATCACTTTTCAAAAATAGCAATTAAAGAAAACAGGCTTTAAAAGTTTGGGTTTGTGAAAGCATCAATTTTATTGATTACTATTCAACTATACACAAAATCTCCTTATAGCAACGGGTACTTAGGAGCACTCAATCATCATCAAATTTGACACAGACATTGTCAAGAAACATATCTTTAATTCAGTTACAAAAATATGGCAAATTAGGCGTATTTTTAATTAATATGGATGTTTTTTCTTCTGATCACAACATTGCGAAAACGAGATTGACACGGTGTTAAAAAATTGTCTAAAAATCATCTTTTTTCGCAATTTTATAGAAAACGGCTTGGAAGGAAGATTTTTAAAACTTTGAAGATTCATAATATCACAAATTCTCAAATTCACCACCAAACGAAAATGTTACCACTTCTCAACTTCAAAGCCTGATATCTCAGTTTGCAGATCGTCGCAAAGTCCCCCTTTTCGGTGTGAGTCATCACAATTTTTAAAAAAGTATAGGTATTTGAAGCATTTATTGGCTATTTAGACATAATGTAGTTATAATCATCATATTAACAATTCTTTTTAAGTTTGCTACGCTATCAGAGACTGAAAGGCCAAATTTGATAATCTATGTGAGACTTGCAGAGCACCAGGTCGATTTTGATACTACTCTATATTTCAAGAATCGAGACCTCGGGTGTTTACACAGTCAGAATACCCAGTCCCCTAGCCCCCCCCCCCCCCCCCCGCTCCGTTATACCTTCTACACTCTTAACATTATCTTACTCTTGTTGAGTAAAAACTTACTCAACGGTCACAGCTCATTTTGTTGAGTAACATCTTACTCAACGTTGGGTAAACTTTGCTCAACGTTGAGTAAGATGTGCTCAACATTGAGCAATATTAACTTAACCGAGTAAGATTTTACTCAATGTTGAGTAAGCTGTGACCTTTTTACTCAACAAAGGGTAAAATAATCTTTAGAGTGTACGCATAGTCATGGGTTTGTTAATAACGTCTCAACATGAGAAAGAAGTTCATCAACTATTTAGAGTGTGCTTTAAATGTATAATTGCAATGATGATCCTCTTAAAGTAAATCTCCTTACTTACTCTGGATTTATGGATATACCCGCGAGAAAAATATAACATGCCTTCTACAAGTGATTGAAATACCACAGGGCAAAAAAGTATAGATGACAATGGAAGTCAGGATGTTTCTCCAAAGTTGTTATCTTTCATTATTTTGAAGTCAAGGTCAACTAGATGTATTGTGAGACTGTGTTCAATGCCGATAATTCAATCAATCAATCAATCAATGATACAAGTACTTGCATAACATGCATACCCCATGAAGGAGTCTATTCGTACAGGGGACCCACACGGCTTTACGTGACTGTCCGACCACGGAGCAAGTAAAGTAAAGTTTCTTGTCCAAGGAAACAAGGAGACGAAAACCACCTGGCCCGGGGCTCGAACCCACAATCTCTGTATTACAAGACCCGTGCTCTAACCGATCGTTATCCTTATACAGATGGAACCATGACGGAAATGGTTGGCGACGAATATGGCACCAGTGGAAGTTATATTAAAACAATGATTATTCTAAGAACTAAAATGAAATAATCGCAGCCAAAAAACATATCCAGTCCTTATCATGCTTATATCAAGTTTTAGATGAAAGCTTAAAGGTTGTATCCACAACTAGTTATGCTGGTCAAATAATCACATATGTGGCTGTCCAGCCCATATGAGCCTTAAATGCCAGACACTTCATTTTGTGCTACAGGTGAAAATACATGTCAAGGTCGTAATTTGCCGGAATTGATTTTTTGACAGATTCACAATCCTTGTGCTTACTACAAAATACCAGAAAAAATTCATTTGAAGAAAAAGGATAGGAAATGTGAAACAAATCTGCATATTTTTAAAGACAATCAGCAGAAAATATAAGGCTTACTGATCTTTGAACGCGTTTATCTCAGTTATACGTTATACTCCCGGACAACCTTTGACGGACCATAACTTGACTTCTGAAAATCGTGTGAAGTTTATTAAGGTGTCATATTAATTCTTAAGGCATGGTCTTTGCAAATAATTGGTGGCATTTACGGCTGGTTTGGGATGGATGGTCACATATTGTAGCACCAAAATACACAGTCAAAGTAAACACAGTGCTGTAACATAAAGCCAAATAATTAATTTTAAAGACAACAAGAGGCTACATACCCCGAATAGATACTAGGTAACTATTGGCTAAAACGAGCTTTTAAACCTAGATTTTAATCAGCATTTCAGTTACTTAAAATGCATAGCTTCAAATTTGAGCCTCAATTTGATAAGGTTTTGGCAAAATATTATGAAATCTCTTAGTTTTATGACACGAGATATATCTTATTATAGTGAGGTCTATGTAGGCTTTGTACTGAGACACATGGTATATTAGCCCAGCTGAATATAAGCGAATATATGTGTAAATTTTCATAAGTTTACTGAACAGTTATGCCCCTGAGATGTGTCAAATGCAAAATAAACATTCAAAACCATGAAAATGAGTAGCAAACATTTGGAAAGCATTAAGATATGTTTATGTCATCAATACTTTTTAAACATTTATATTAGTATAAATATTTTATGGACTTCAGATATTGCAAAGCCTAAGGTTAATATCGCCTCAGACGATCGAGTGTTGTCTTTTTGTTCACCTATTCCGACAATGAATAATTATCCTGCTCATAAAGAAAAAAAACATCGTATAGAAAGGCCGACAGTCTCGGTAAGAGTAGTTCTTTGTGTCAAAGCTATAGGGCAAGTGGCGGGCTGATGTTTGTTTATTTATTTTTATCTCTTTATCGAAAAAAAAAAACCCGGTATCAATACTTGATAAAATGGTACACCAAAAACAACCAACCTTTTTTTTTAAATAAATATAATCTATGTGACCGATTTTTAAATTAAAATCTATATAACTGTTTATATTTACTTTTTTTTATTATTTATTTTCATTTATTAATCTAACTTTAACGCTTTTAACTATAACTTGGAAACTTAAACGTTTCCAAGTTATCGTCCATTGAAAGGAAAATGCCGTCATCATATATGACGTCATAGCGCGCTTAGATGGTCGGTGACCCCAATTTATTATTGCTGAATTTTAAAGTTTAGCCTCTAATCTATCAAATGATAAAAATAAACAAAATCTACAGGTAGGAACTTATCACCGCGATCGTCCTTACAAACACAAGATGAAAGTCCCTAGGATATTGTTCATATTGAATACCATAGGGATACTTGATTGACATCCAATAACATTTGTTAGCTAAGAAGTTTACACATCATTATTTACAGTCACCTTAGGTATTCTTTTATGAACTCTACGTTTCATGAACATTTTCTGCGAAGTGCAAAACATATACATGACAAACACACATTGTGTGCTAATACTGATCACGTTCTCTCTTTGAACTTTTCCTTTTCTTTTTCTCAAAAGTAACTTCTGGATACCTTAAGAAAAGAATGAGTACAAACACACACATGTCACATTCTGCATTTTGAACCTTTACTTTTGCTTAATATTAACTGAACAGCCTTTAAGAAACACACTAGTATTTGTGCAAAAAATATTCTGAATCAGTCAGAAACTTGAAGACCATTTTTGAAATGGGTATAAATATTCATAATGTTTAAAAAAATCCCTATAAACTAAACTCGGCAAAATTGAATTCAAAACAGGTTTGTAAATTGATGCATAAATGTTGCAAAAAATTCAAAAAAAAAAAGGTTTAAACTATTGGAAGTGTATAAGTGCATTTCGTATAATTTTGTAGGTGTTTATATCCATTGAGGGAGGTGAAATATGACCCTTTCTTTATAACCTGAAATCTACAATTCTGGACCAAATATATCCTAAGCTATGTTCACAATAGCCTAACGGCCTTAGCCTTATGTGACCACTTCGTAAGCTTTCGTACGAACGTCTTGCGGAGGCCGTACGCATGTACGAAAGAGTGTTTACTCATCAGTTTCAAAGATCCAAAACATTTCTTACGACGTTCGTGCGATGGACTTTCAATCAATAAAACATAAGAATAAAGTGCAGAAAAGGGGAGATAAGAAGAAAGACAGAAACAAGATAGAGAAAGTGTAGAAGAGAAAGAGCAATAAGAAAAATAGTAGGGAAAAGGGGAGGAGACCAAAAGGTAAAAGCAAAAGCAAAAGAACAGAGGTAAAATAAAAGAGAAAAGGATTTGTACAACAAAACTACTCGCTTCTTAAGAAACAAGGTCTTCTAAAAAATTGCGCTCGCTGGCGTAACTGAAACTGTACATGCAGTGGGAGTATTATCATAATTTACCTTTAAGCATTTCCTCTGAAATTACATGTATTAAGCCTGATGTGATACTTTACTTTGCAAACAAGTCAATATCTAGCAAGAGAGAGGACTTGACAAGGATAAAGGGAAAGTTCATTATAAATTCTACAAGTCCAAAAAGTATTAAATTCGTTATCTTAATATTGTTTTTTGCGTGTTCTACCTTATCCAAGTTAACTAAAGTATCATCTCACCTAATGCACATTTTTATAATTTGGAAAAAATCGTAACCTAATTTTGTAACTCGTAAACAATTTTTTTTAAAGGTTTTACTAGAACTTCATTCGTGAATGAAAGAGAATCCTCAATTTTGTGAATAAGTTAAGTCAGAAACTATACAAACATGTTAAAGGTGACATACTGCTCTATTTTTGAAGGAAATTAGGTTAAGCAGTGGAAATAATCGTAAGAAAGTATGTGAATAAAACAAGGGGATGAGGCGGATTGGCACTGTGTATTTGATGTTCAAAATTATAGCACAGAGTAATGTTTATAGTCGCGATAAAATACATCCTTTTTTACTGACACAGTTTTGCCTGTCACTCTTAATGCTCTCAGTTAATCATGCACCATCCGTAAACGACGCATTACTTACTATTATTGACTTTTATCATCTATAATTTTGATTCACATCTTATTGAAAATACACTGGGGTATAATTTTATGATTTGTGCTTTTGACACCAAATATTTATTTCTAATAAGGTTGTTATGATAATAAATAAAGTTTCTATATATTAGAATTGTTATTTACTTTTTTATGTTCGTGCCTCACTTGTTTTATTGCTTTTACATCTTTCATCCCAATAAAGGCTTGTCAAAGCATAGTCAAGGAGACGCTCTTTTTTCGTATTATTTGTTTTGAATATCAATTGTACTAGACTTTAAACGATCAAGTGTATCATAAATACCGCAAGAAGGCCAATTTTTATTCTCACAAATTTACACGTATTTAATTCATAAACTATTTAATGAAACTCTAGATTTCCTATATAGAAATAAATTACATGATATTTCATTTATTCGCTTAAATCTTGACATATGCTTTAAAATCAGCTGACGATTTTCAAAGTGTAAAATACTACAGTTTTTCTAGTAAAATAATCAACATAAAAACATTTTAAACATACTTTTTTGATAAATTTTTATATTACATATATGTTTTGAAATACGTTAGCTTTTCGGTACACCATTTAATATTTTATTTTATTACCTCTAGAGAGTATTTATATTGTCCTTTGCAAAAGAAAACGGACATTTGCACGCCACGTGCGCTTGAGGTATGATAAAGCCAAACAAATTGTCACGCTATATACATTTATGTTATTTGCAAAATATTCCTCGTTGTTGGAACCAAGTGAACAACCACAATAAAAACAAAAACAATTCTGTTCCAAGGGGACCACACCCTTAAGCTTTTTAATATCCGAAATAGTTATACATAATATGTAAATGAAGAGTTGGATGAACGTGTATAACATTATATTTTTATGTTTACTGAAAGAGCGACTTAGATTGTTTTATCTTGTAAACACTTATTATGTAAATCCATAGACCACCAAATGTTATTCATATAATAAAACCCTATTCACTTTAAGTCATATTTGAGTAAACTATGTTCCTCCTCTGCCCCAAACAACCGTGAGGTCGGCAAATTTTATTTTGCGCCACAGGTGCAAATACGTGCTGATTTTATAATTTAGTGAAATGTGTGGTTTTTTTTTTTCAAATTTACAATATTCATGTATTCTTTAAACCACATATAAAGTTTTATTTATTTATTGGTGAGTCATAAAATATAAAAATAATTGTTTCAGAGGGAAAGGTCTTATAATAGGTCATTAACCTTGCCAGAAACATTGCTGTACGTCCTTAAAAGCAAAAAAAGTAATACTTTTATGTTCTGATAAACGTCGATTTAAAATAAAATGCTTTTCCGATTTTTTTTAACAGTTAATCCTTTTTTACAGTCACATCGGTTTATTGTTTGAAAACAATACGAATTGTCTTAGAAAATAATTTGCCTAGTACCACCGGTGTAGCAGGAATGTAAGTCCCCCGTTCTTATTGTCCGGGTTGTACAGTAAAGTATAAGCTAACAACTCTCACGTAACATTAGTTTCAAGCTTAACTCCGTTATGGTCTTGGGCTAGTAAAAATAAAAAAATGGGTCAAACAATTTGCAAAAGTAATTATATTTACAGGATAATATCAGAAAAACATATACAACAACACATTAAAATCTAGAAAAATCTAGTTGGTGGAACAGTGATTAATTTGCATGAAACAATTTTTTTGATGTAACTCATTAACCATACTTCGGAGATGGGTAAAAGTATACTTTTTCTTGATTCTTTGTGATAAGTGGAACACAATAGAATGGTTTTTAACACGATTTAACCAATTTTGAAATTTTACCCCCTGTTTTGGCAGCCATTATGTTTTATGCAAATTAATCACTGTTCCACCAACTAGATTTTTCTAGATTTTTGACTAGTTGTTGTATATGTTTGTCTGATATTATCCTGAAAATATCATTACTTTTGCAATTTGTTTGACCCATGGCCATAGTTTTCATTAATTTTATTACCCTATCTATGGAAGGCGGACTTACCATTTTAAGTTTCCTTTCACACTGGGTTTGGAATTTTTCATTGAATGAAATATGTGTACAAAAAGTGTTGATTTCAAGTAAGTCAATTTACGAGCTTGAAAGGTGTTTCCCTCCTCAGGGTTCTCAATCCAACAATTTAACCTATATTTAGATTGTTCGTCAAGCATTCCGTTGAACGAAATATCGACGCACAAAATATTTTTTCTGATAGTCGATAAAAGATCTTTTTTTAGTCTGTGTGATAAAATAACGTATATGTCTCTAAGTGTCTATCAACCAAGATTATAGTAATTAAAGTTTACCGAGCATTAATATTTGATTTGATAAAGCATCTTTAGGCATCAGTTTTGAAGATTTATTATTTATCGACTAGAGACATCAACAACGCCCCAATCTAAAGACAATAATAACATCTACCTAATTTGTTTAACGATTTATGCCTTTTTTCTGTCCTGGGAGTTAGTATATATTGAACAATAATATCCTTGTTGTTGAACTTCAATCTAAGATGTTTATTATCTTAAGACTTAGTATCTTAATTCTGATTGATCGAATCTTTTAATGAAGATTATTGTAATTTAATTTTATTGAGCATTAATATTTGATTTGATAAGCACCTTTTGGCATCATTTCTGAAGATTTATTGATAGGAAGAATTTTATATTCTCTTATTTTTTTTCTAGCTATTGAGCATCCATCAACAACATCATTGATGTCGAATCTGGAGACCTTAATGAGGTTTAGTTAAATTGTTGTGATACATTTTAATGATTTATTTCATTATATGCATTATATTTACCCACTTTAAGAATATTATAACACAGGAATCTTCAAATGACGCCAATTTTCATCAGACACAGACAGACACGGTTTTTTATTTGAAGTCTTAAAAAACAAAATATTCCCGTCTTAAAGAAGTAAAAAACAAATATATACAACAACAACAACAACAACAACAACAACAAGTAATGCATAACCTGTTTGAAAAAACACGATTAAAAACATTACAACTCTTCTAAGTTCTAGAAACTAAAAGCATTTCTTTAATTGTCAAATCCTGTTATTGTCAATTTCAACACAATACAACATAAAGCACAATAACATAATATTTTTAAAGCTCAATCTGCAGTACATTATTACTATTTTCTTTAATGAGGCAGCATTATATATAAGTGTTCCTTTTTATGATGCCGAACCTCTTCAAATTCGAAAACCTTAATTTGGAAAAAAATGTGTAAAATGTGTATATGTCATGAAGATCTATTGTCCAAAGTGTTTCGCTGATATGTAGACCATGTGCTTTTGTCATGGATGTCTCGACAGAGTGTCGTCATGGTATGTGTATCAAATTGAAATGTCCATCAGCAAATACACAGCTAAAACCGTTACTGTGAGTTAGACCATAAGGGTCATTAAGAATGCATTAAAACTTATATATATGTTGTAATAGTATTACGAATATTCCCTTTAAACCATGCATACAGGCACAAGCTTTTCACATTAAAATTACTTTTCACATCAGACATAAAAAAAAAAAAAAAAAGAGAGAAAGAAAAACGACAAAAATAAAACCTGAAAATAATTAATAATAAACAAGGATAAGAGGTTTGGTTTCAGGAGTTTCATTCAGCAGTGAGTATCAATGTCAGTGGATATCAAAACTAATTGTAGTTTTGTTTTTCATCATAAGCAATATTACGTTACAAGTCTAAGATGAATAAACATTGTCTTGATTTTATATGTTTTTGAAACTTAAAACTTAATGTCAACAAACGTGATAGTCATATGTTATCAGTAAATATTAGACTGATTTTATAAATCTGGAGACAACAACTTCTTTGATACACCTTTGTTCTTATACTTCACTTTATATATCATTTGTAACAGTTATTTGATTGTCTTTAAATCGAATGTGACATAGGAAGGCTTTAGGCATTCCACCCAAAATATCAGGTTATATATAAGTAATACAAAAATGACATAAGATTGTGTATGTAAGAAGATCAGTCAGAAATATAATTCAAAATAGAGATGTCTCTGGATGGCTTGCTTTAACTATCTTATCTTTTCCTTAGAATTTCGATAACGTCAATGAATTAATTACATCGATATCATTCTATTGGGTTTTAATGAAAACATTTGTTACATATCTGATAATAAAATATATAAACGTATGTTTTAACACTAGTGGTTATAATCTAAAAGCAAACAAACTCTTAATCAATTTACAAACATGTTTAATCATGACGTTTATGTCTGTAAGAAAATCCTCTTTTCAGATATTCTGTGTGAACTGATTTAGATATCATGTGAAGCTCGTGAATGATTATATATGTCTAAATGAAGCAAGTAATCCGGAAACAACCAAGCAAATGTGTCTGATGAAATTTGATTTGTAATTTAAAAAGTTTCATTCTTGTTGTCATGGTGTCTTTCTTCTATACTGCGTGTCCCATAGTGCAACAGCTCACAGTTAAACTAAATCAAACACAACTGTGTAATACAACGACAATAATGATGTCTTTAGTTGTTGTGTTGAAACGAACAAAATCAATGCATTTATTTTTCTAGCAGCTACGTTGGAGTAAGGACTTTAGTTTTTAAAATATTATTAAACCCTACAATAATATACAGCAGAAGCATGTACAGAAGAATACAATTTTAACTAACATATATTTAGGTTTTCATCTCATTGCTGTTGCCTAAGGGCTTTTTTGAAGGGTCTGTATCTCTAGTTTATTGTTCTTTAGACGTTTGGCTGGTCCACATCATCCGCACACTCTTTCTTGCGGTTTCTGCTTTTATCATTATCATTTGTATCTTTATGACAGTCAAGGTGAAGACTCTGGCATCTAAAAACTGTTTAGTAGATCGTGCCTTACTTTCATTGGTACAATGTGTTAGTATTGTATTGTGACATTTCCTCCTTAAGCAAGAAGGTCACCTTATTCAGCTTCTATAATTGGAAATACCCGCGGAATATGACATGCCTTCGACGTAAACTGATGGATTGTTACAAATCACACAACACGAGAAAGACGGTAATATGTAAGTTCCTTGTGAAAATCTCAAATTTGTACCCGTGTGGAAATCGCAGTAGGAAATAATTCAATGCACCAGACAAATTTCAAGCAAAGAAATTCATCAATTATTTGGATTACACTTTTTAATGGAGTGTATCTTGACAATGATCCCCTAAAGCAAGACTGTCACCTTATTCTTCTTCGAAGTTCAATGACAATATGGTAATACCCGCAAGGCATAAAATTGGTACAGGACATGACATGCCTTCTACAAATGATTGAACCAAAGATTCTTTGATTGAACTTGATCAAAATGGCTGCAAAAAGCAAATATTGTTTTTGTCAATATCTATCTACAGCAAAAATATACAGCATGTACCTGGATGTATAATAAGTAGATCATCACTTTGTTTTCCTGTTTGTATCTTACATTCCTGTGATTCAAAATGGCTGCCAATCAGTCTTTCATTGTAAATATATTTAGTTAAATAATTTAAGTAACAAGAGTACGAATTACAAAATTGAATTTCTTAAGAACTTCTCAAATTGCAGGATTGTTTTCGTAATTCAATGAATTAAATATTGCTTTATCGATAAAGCCTTGGAATTAATAAAAACAAATTTAAATTTATTTATTTATTTATTTATTTATTTCATTCTTCTTTATCCTGGGTTATCCCTTCAATGCACTAGCACTGTTCTTCCAGGGAGCCCAGCTGAAAATAGCTTTATACGTTTTTGGTAGTTCTAGCAAACGCTGTTAATGTTAAATGAAAGTGATGTTTTTACCTAATTTCGTTCTCTTAATTTATTAAATGTGAGTTTTTGATACAGCTTGTTATGCGTATTAACCATGCATCCAAAACAGTACTTAGATCAATGATATTATTTAAACAATACTGTGAGAATAAATGATCTCTTTATCAAAACAAATAGCTCCTCCTAGTTTTTGCAACAAAATCGTGTTTTCGTTTTGCAAGACTATAATGTTTTTAAAAAATTAGGTTGCATGGTTAACTTAGAAATCATGTCTGCATCAACATAGGAAGGAAAATATGACCCTAGGTTAGTTTTCCTGATCCAACTTGTCTGTGCATTACCTCATGGGTTTTAACATCTATGGTAAATGTCTGTAAAAGTAAGACGGGTAAACGAGGACACAATGTTTATCTATGGTATTCATCGATATATATATTATAAAGTTTTCCCAGCACCAAACGTTTTTTTTTGCATGTGATGTAAAACATTTGGTTGTATTCATCACCAAGCTACATGTACATTATGATTAGAAATGCTTTTGGATTAATGCAACAACGAATGCAAATATTTGGTTGCTCGTAAAAATATAGATCAAAATGATCAATAAAAAGGGGTAATTGAGAGAAATTTGCGCCTAAAAGCTTCTGCATAATTTTTTTTGCTGGGGGGGGGGGCAAGCTGGGGGGGCAACAATTTTTCGTGGTGCTGATTGGATGAGATGTGTCTGGGCAAGATCTAGTATGGATATTGAAGCACCGTATCACAAATACTCAATCCTGACGCTATTGAAAAAATAGCACCTCAAAATATTTGTAGATTAACCCTCGTTTTCCTTAGGAGGATGGTTACAACCCGTCCCCAAACGGGTGTCGTCGATTCCGCCAAAACGCAAAAATAAAGCGACCCTGCATGAGCATTTAGGCAATTGTTTTTACATCCTTTGCGGTCATTTTGATAAAAAAAATCGAGGTTATCACTTAAGGTGGGGTAATGGTAGGCCGTCAAAGTTCGAAGGTAGGGATGGTTGCAACCTAGAAAAATTTTAAATCGCCATTTTGAAAAATATCTGCATTATATGGACTTGGAACTTACAGGACATTTGAGATTTGTCGATTCCTCCATTAATAGCAAAATCCCGACGGACATTAAAACTTTTATGACGATTTCTTCGGTCCGGAAATACTTTGTGACGTCATAATTACGTAACGCCTCGTGCGATTTTCATGATCGTGGTATCAATGAAAAGAACAGACTTTATAGTACCAAACAATATAACTTTGGGGGTCCCTATTTCAAAATCACAGGGGGGATGGGGTGGTAACTTCCACCACCCCACCCCTCAGGAAGACAGACGAATTACAAAAAAAAAAAAAAAGGCTAAGAAAGACGAGGGTTAAATACTATATACTACAGATATTTGCAGCATACACGATTCTTCAATTTAATATTATTACACATGTACCAATACCATATCCTTATTATGCAAAACAGAAAACACTGTGAGTAAAAATCATCGACACTATAAAATGATGTATCAAAATAAAAACAAGAAAAGAAAAGCGAACTGAATCTCAAATCAAGTGCAAGAAACATCAAGTGATAACCTAAATAACTAGTTCAATTAAAGTTAAGTCATCAAGTTATTTCGAAGGAGAAGCAAAATATTCAAGGCGCATTAAATATGAGCAATAAATATCCGTAATGTTTAAAAAGTTAAGTGATGATGGATTTGTCATATATTGAAAACTTGAAAATAGAAAGATAAAATGTATAAATTTACATTTCAAAGTTTTATATATTGAAAACATAAAAATAGAAACGTAAAGATTAACAGTTTTAAGGTCAGCTATAAAGTAAATGTGCTTTACTTAAAGTATAAGGCATGTCACTTTATCATGATTATTAGTTCAGAGTCGCAATAAAAACAACCAAGACACGAACGGAACAAAGTAAACAACATTCCCGAAAAATATCTTTAAGGCCTTAGCATGTATTAGCAATCGGAAATTATATCTGGGTCGTGAAACAGATTAACTGAATAGTCAATTTACATTGAATGTTAATTTGTAACCGTAAAAAGTTAAGAGTTAGCAAAATGACGTTAAAATGATGATGTATCAGAAATAAGACATATTATAGCTATACGGTATGTAATGCTCTCTCATTTTTATCATTTTATGTCTTTACTGCTACTTGTGTAGACCATGTGAAAATACATGTCAAGGTCGAAATTTGCCAAAATTGATTTTTTGACAGATTTACAATCCTTGCGCTTACTTCAAAACACCAACAAAGTTTCATTTCAAGAAAATGATCGAAAATTTGAAATATATCTGTATATCTTGAGGACAATCAACAGAAAATATAGGGCTTATACCAGTTCTACATTTTATTCCCTGACCTTTGAAGGACCATAACTTGACTTCCAAGAATCAAGTGAAGTTTATTGAGGTGTAATTTGAATCCTTATAACATGTGTTTTGGCAAATATTTAAAAAGAAGTGAAAATGGCCGGAGGCTGTATTTACGGCTTATTTGGGATTGATGATCTCATTTGTTCTTTTAGATGTATTAACATATGTCTGCCCTTGTTTGAATACATGATTCAATTAAAGAAGGGTAGTTAAATAATTGTGATTGATTTTAGTGATTATCATTATGGTGATGTATAGTCGTAGTTTAAAATAGGCAATATTATAAATCAAATACTGTTTTTTTCATATTTTCAAATTTTCATCCAAACTCTTTGGTTTCCTTCCTGGCACTGGCGCTTAACTAATCATCCCCAATCAATACCAACTTTCTCTGAAGTTCCATGATGAAGTCCAAAGAGATTGCATGAAAATTTGCAAGTAAGCAAAAACATCTTATTTCCAGGTTTTTTTTATTGATAATAAGGCAGAAACAACACGTACTTTATTGTTAACACACATATAATATTTTATTTAAAACCTTTAAGTGGGCTATGCTCATAGCAATATTCACCAAACAAGGTCATTGACATACCCATAAGCATACCACAAATTCAGTCCAGAGCAACCTCTCAGCTGACATTAATAAAATTGTCAAAGTACCGAAAGAAAGGATCCTTTGATATTTGCTTATTTTTCACACGTTTTGAATTCTGTTATGAATACGGCAACGTTACAAATGAATAAACCATTTTGAAGGTCGTGTATAACGCACTCTACTGAAATATAGATATTGCCAATGGGAAGGACGTTTAAGTTGACATGACTAGATCGAAAATAAAATAAATATTTTAAAAACGAGACACAGGTGAAACAACATAAACAACAATTCTAAGAAGTACGTCCTTACGGACTTCTTTGTAGAAATTATTCAATATTATAACCTACAATAAGGACACAAAGCATACATCCCTCAGTAAGTGGTTCAATATTTTTAAGTAGGCGTAAACGGATTAAATTTAAGCAGTGTTTTGCTAAATCGCATATGATCAAATATACAAGATATGAAGAACAGTAAGATATTTCGCTCCATTTCTATTTGTTCCTAGTATAGTTAACCATTTCGTTGTGTGTATGTTTTTTACGTTGCAGATATGCCCCTTTGTGCTCTAATTTTCTGGCATTGTTGGTATAACAGAATGGAAGAGAAATTAGTTGGAATTCAATGTTGTCATCAAATTTGTTTAAGATCTTATAAAACTTGATCTTCTTCTTTTTGTCTAAGTTAATTAATGATCTTGACCTTTTTCATATCAAAAATATCGAGTAAATAATAGGTAAACTGTTAGCCATAGTGGTGGTGGTGGTGGTGGTGGTGGTGGTGGGGGGGGGTCGTGGGTAGGGGGAATTGTTGGTGCATATAAAGAACAAAAACGTAAATGTATGTCGTTAAATACTACACGAAATGCTTGGAAAACTACCGAAAACGTGTTGTTGTTTTTTGCTTGTCAGAATTTTTTTCCTCCAAAAGGTCCACTTTTTTGAAAATCCGCCCCCTTTAAAAAATCCTGGCTACGGGCCTGGCTGTTTATATAATATGTTTGTTAGATTACAGAAATTGAGACAAGAGGTGTTTTATCTGTGTTTTATAATTGATCCCTATCAGGTGTTACGATTGTAAAATAATACGTCGTTAATAGAAGATATGGCTGATTTATCTTGAAAAAATATTGATATTAACGCTCATCTGAACATACGATAACGACTATTGCTTATGACGATGACTTTTGAGTTTCAGGTCATGTAACCTTTAAAAAATGTAATTTCAATATTATATGATCTGCCAATGTTAACATTTGCCTTTGAATGAAATTTAAACGATCTATATATTAGCTATATTTAATCTTGTGTGATTATTAATAGATATAAGTTGCATTCAATGCCCTGAGATGGTTAACGTTATATAAACGCATTCATCGAAATAAAAATCTATTCCATCCGGAAAAAACTAAGTAAAGTGATGAGGAGCAACCAAGTTTAATTTTTAGGAAGCATTTGCTTCGTATTTTCCAACACTTCATTTACATTTACATTTAGTAGTGTACATATATAAATATTTCAGACATTAAATAGCTTGAGGGTAAAGTCACCATGGACAAGTATCGTCTGTTTGTTCACCTGTTCCGACAAGGAGAAAATATCCCGCACATAAAGAACAACAGTGTACCTAGAAAGCTGACATCTCTGTTTAGGAGTTACTGTGCCAAGGCATGGAACAAGCGACGGATGAATTTCTTTCAATATGCGGAGTAACCGGGTTTGACTTATGTGTTTTTGGTACTATAGACTCACCAGGTATACACTGTATGCAGCGCACAGCGAAATTTGGCTATTGATAGCGTGCCAAAATACTCCTATTGTTTACTGGAGTAAAATGGAGAAACAACGAATATAGGCTCAGTCCATCAGTCTAAGTCTGCGCCACACGTTCTTTACTGTGTTGGTGATTGCCCAAACAACAGGAAATGAGGGGGGACCCCATTAGACGACTAGTGAATCTAGCCTACAGTGCATATTGCAGATTCGACCCATGACCTAATTTGCACATGGGCGAGATGATGCAATCCATATTACAAATGTGATAATCGGTTAACAATCGAATGGATAAATACGAAAATGTCACCCCGCTTATCAGATGCTTCAGTGGTATTGTGGTTAAGGCGTTGGACTAGAAATCTAAACTATGCTTTTTGGCGTTGGTTCGAGCCGGCATGGTACTCTTTCGAAAAAATAATTGTTTCTTTTTTATCTCCAAATAATTTTAAACATTATTAAAACACAGTTTTAGAGTTAGAAATATCTGAAAAATGACGCTAACTTAAAAGAAATAATATTATTCCTTAATTTGATGGGAATTGCTCATTCAGTACCGTAAACATGGTGAAGGCGTGATATCGCCCTGGCCTAGGTCAGAAATTGTAATATTGTGTAGAAATCCGACTAAATACGATAAAATACCCGTTTTTTATCTCTGAAGTTGGCAAATTCAGAGATAAGTTGGAACTTCTCACTATGACAGTTGTCTGTATTGATATTTAATGCACACTAGAAAACTAGCGGATTGTATGACAAAACTAGCCAAAAAATAATATTTTAGTTTCAAATTACGTGTCTCTTTGTTTCATTTGGTATGAAAAATAAAAAATATTCAAACTACCCACATTTTCAGGAGCCAGAATTCATCCAAATTGCAATTAATTTCGCATCTGAACAGATATTTATGTTCAGTAAAATGTGTTTTTACTGTATGTAGGAGTGGATAGTCTTCGTTTTACACTATAACACAATCGGAAGCTCAAGAATTCATCTGGTGCGGTCGTCAATGATCGGCTTAATCCGGAAATGGCTCTGAAATAGAATATATCGCTACGTTGACGTCATATTATTTTGGCCGACTGAATATTAGTGTGCAGCGTCCAAAGAAGGAGCATTCGCACAGGGGATATCCGAACAACGGAGCAATTAGAGTGAAATTTCTTGCCCAAGGAAACAAGGAGACGTAAACCTTCGAACCCACAACTGTAACCGCTCGGCCACGCTCCCCTCTAGTATAGAGTAGGGTCTCTTTTTTTATTGATACCAAGATCATGAAAATGAGGCGTTACGTAATTATGACGTCACAATAAATCTTTATAAAAGTTCTAAATGTCAGATTTTCGTCGGTTTGATGCAATCGGCGATCATCCGTTAGGGACCCCCACCCCCCATTAGGAAGACGAGGGTTAAACAAGGAAACCCAAATTTAGACAAATAACAACAACTAAATTACAAATGAATACAGTTCAAAATGCTATTACATGTAAAACTATTACAAATGCTATAAAACTACCGCCATCATATTATTTACGTTATGGGTAATATTCTATGCATTTGTTTTTAAAGATTTTAACAACATTGTATATTTGTTAGTTAGGCCTGGTCCAGACTCAAACTTCAACTTCAACCTCAAAAAAACACAGTTTTATTCGATGACCTACGTCATTTTGTCGTCAGTATGCAAAATATTCTATACAATAGTGGAGTCTGGACCGGGCCTTAATAACAAGCATATCATCATTACCTTTTAGCATTTCCTCTGAAACTATTGTCCCTATTGAATGATTCTTTGTGTCTGATGTGATACTTTACTTTGCAAACAAGTCGATATCTAGCAAGAGAAGCGGGATTTAACAAGGATGAAGGGAATGTTTATTATAAACTCTACAAATGTGAAAAGTATTGAATTTTTTATTCAAATATACTTTTTGTGTGTAGTGTGTACTACCTTATCTGAGTCCTTTCTGAGTCAACTTATAGTCCAAGAGTATTAGCTCATATATGTAAAAAGGTGGACATTTTTGGTAACAAGCTGATTTTTTCAGAATAGATGCAAAAATGGCCGCCAAAATAACATATTTTCATTAAAATGGCTTTAAAACTAATCGTAAACCACTTAACACTCAAACTTATCATTGGGAAATTACTTCTGGAGC
>JXSR01S002304.1:57516-73680 GCA_000969725.1 Ophiothrix spiculata
ATACATTAGCTGCAAATGTAATTTCAGGTGCAATGTCATATGATATTTCACCGTTTCCGGTGTACCAAATGTTACTGTGGTTTTCTGATCACCTGCAAAAATGTAGAAAAGGTATTGATATGATTTTTAGACCACATGTAGACAACATTCTGAGCTATATTTGTGCAAATTTTCAAGTAGCTACCTTTAACAGAACAAAGGTTATGATACAATGTTTTAGAACATTACATTGCTTTTTGAATGACCCTCGTATGTTCTTGTTTAAAGATTTAAGCAGAAAATTGTACTATTTGTCTGTTTTAGAACATTACAATTAATTGTAGAACACAAACATAGTTTAGTCCGGGTCTAACTTAGTGTTGTTCTTTTTTTTTTAATGTCAATGTTCCAAAACAGAAAAATTGTCAAATTTTATGAAATTTCAGCATAGATCTCTATGCAAGGACATACATTATTACAGATTCCAAAAAGTATGCTATTTTTAAAGAAATCAAATTTCATTTAGTCTGGGACTAACTTAATCCTGCTTTTTGCACACGGACTTACGTGTCTTGTGAAAATCACAAATTGTGACACGATCAGGGGAATGAGTCACTTGTCGGCAACCACATGTTACTGGTTTTATAATGTTAGTCACACAGTCTGATCAATTGTCCATTGTGCACATGGCCTTAAGTAAAAGTCCATTGAATTAATCAATAACAATCCATTAAACAGATTCAGACATCAAGATGAACATACTTCATTGTGCATATGTCATTGAGTATTAAATCCATTGAATAAATCAATACTAGCCCATTAGGCTCACCAGAACAAAATTGTATAAAACCAGTAACATGTGGTTGCCGACAAGTGACTCATTCCCCCTGATCGCGTCACAAATTTGTACCTGTGTGGAAATCACAGGATGAAAATGATTCAACATGCTCAATGTACCAGTCAAACTTCAAACAAAGAAATGCATCAACTATTGGGAATACACTATTCAATGGCCTGCTTTACAAAGAAAAGTATCTTGGCAATGATCCCCTAAAGCAAGACTGTCACCTTATTCTTCTTCGAAGTTCAATGACAATATGGTAATAGCTGCAAGGCACAAAATTGGTACAAGACATGACATGCCTTCTACAAAGGATTGAAAAAACAAGCCATATACTAGTTAGCACAAGATGTTTATCGTTTGATATGATACCGTATGAAGTCAGGATGGAGTGAGGTGCAGGATTGTGTCAAAATTGAAAAAAAAAATCCCATTCAATGGCAATACTCCATTCATTTTTTCAAGAATGGTGCAATTTAATACTGCACCATCACACACAATTTTTGATGAGTCACTGTGATGCACTAAAATGAGTCTCCAGTTTGTCCGTCAGATGAAACGTTTCATGAACTAAACGAGTCATAAAAATGAGTCAAATGACCCCAATAAATGAGTCATCGGAGAAATGACTTAATGAGTCATGTAGACTCATTAAATTCACGAAATGTTTCATCTGACGGACAATCTGGAGACTCATGCTGATAAGTCAGCCGACTTATTTTCAGATTTGATGAGTCAAAATGACTCGTTTAAATGAATTTGCCTCTTGTCCGATAAGTGAGTGGAGGATGATATCCGAAAGGTGTTGGTGACTGTTGACACAAAATTGCCCATCATAAATATAGTAGACACTAATTCCGAGTCAAATTCCGAGTCCAAGAGGTTAAGCTTAGGCTAAGCTTACTGCAGTAAAACAACAATGGACTAAATGGTCAAATATTGTAAGCTAACTCCATACATTTGCCATATAAAATCACTGCTTAATGCAGTAATTTATACTTGTAGCTTGAGAAGTTCCACATATTACTTCTGACAGTGTTAAATGCCTAAAAAGTGCTCTAAGAAATGACAATTTGGTGTCATAAACCACTAACAAACGCTTTCGTCACCGACCATGCATGTTCAAGAAAATGGCCGACCCACAGCCTCGTTTTCAAATTTCGTATTTGACTCAGTAATTTATGTAAATGAGTCAAAAGTCGTTATTGACTCAAAATTCTCCAACAATTATGTCAATATGGCATTGGAAGAAGACTTGAATGATCAAATGTGTCAAAAGTTGACCTTGACTCATCTTTGGCCTCTTATGAGTCAATTAACATCTTGTGAAAATGAGACATGGGCGCTCATAAGTAATTTGACTCATTGTTCAGATTTTATTTAGGTCTATAATGATTCACTTTTGGGTCATATTGCATATGACTCATGGAAAACACATCTAATGGGTCAAGTGACTCATCAAAAGTTTTGTGTGTTGATGTCAGGATGTTGGTTAAAATGTAATTTGTTTCATTGGCCTAATTAGTTTTTACACAGTGGCGTAGCCAGCATGGGGCAAGGGGGTGGGTGGGCAGATTGCCCCCCTTGACAAGAAATCGAGCGGGAAATCGGGACAGCAAGCGGGAAAAATCGGGAAGAACAAGAAAAATGAGAGAGCAGCTGCAAGACCGCTTGACAGGAAACATGGGGAAAAGCAGAAAATCGTGTCAAAAGATGGGGGTTTTTTTTGCTTGTCAGTTTTTTAAATCGACTTCAATTAATTTTTGGTGTACGAAAATGGATTTTTTATCGGGAAAAATTGGAAGAAGTGTGCAAACGCCGGTGAAAAATCGGGGAAAATCAGGAAGAAATGTCTTTGTCTCCCCCCAACCAAAAAGTCCGCCACTGTTTTTACAAACTACTAGGGATTTCACGTCCATAATCAAGGTCAAGAAAAAGTTGACGCCTTTTTCGCCGAAACATCATAAGTTCATGATGTTTGAAGAATTCGATTGTTTTCAAATTTTGACAGATTGTAGGCTTATACTTCTTATTGAATTACAAATAATATTTTATAAATATGTGGTGTTGATTTTGAATGATAATGTAACAAACCCGCGTTGTTTTACCTGAAAACCCATACGTGAATTACGACTTACAAGATCGCCCTGTTTGAGCTGTGAATTGCCTGTTTTTAGTATCTACATTATCTACATTTTGTCTGATATACGCATTTGCATAATTTACTTACAAATTGATCATTCCATTGAGGCAAAAATTTCAATTTTTATGTAAACAAAAGAAAAATACGGCATTCTTATGTTTATGTTTTAGATTTTAGTCTGCGATATCAACGATGCCAGGATAGATCAGCCGTAGATCCCTCGCTTCGTAATGTACGACTAACCACTGCCATTATCCATGGTTGAGTCCCCGCAAAGGCAGTGGAAACTATTTCTCTTTTCAAAAAATCTCATCATGATTCAAATAGTTAGGATTCACATTTTCTTAAGCAGATGGAGGTATTTACCCTTAAGAAGGATTTGTAGGTTGTTTTTTCATGTCTCTAGTATGTGATTTTATATAAAGTAGAATAGTACGACCAAAGCAATTTTTCATCGACAAATATTATTTTGTTTGATTTCTTTATTCTTAATATTTCATAACTTGACTACGGAGGATTGAAATTTGAGATCCTGTGGTAACCAGACACTTGCGTACAAGTATCAAGCTATCTCCCGTAAGTCACATTCCCATGTCATTGACTTACAACCATCTGCGGTGCCACCGTTTGTTGGGTCACATTAATTCCAGGGCAGTTTAAAGGAGCTTGGTCCGATTTTTCAAATTTTAGTTTTCAATGTCATATGAAAGATGACCACTCAAGCAGTCTAAATTTCAAATTTCAGCTGAATCGGTAAAAGCGTTTTGATTTTATGGGCAAATTTGTGTTTCAGAGCCGCCTATACGTTACTATGTAAAATTAATTATGGTTACCATAATAAGACACATTTTCATATATATTTCCAAAACCGAACATAACTCAGCCGTAAAATTTCACATGGGTTGCGAGAAAAATATGAGCAACATTTTGGTACCAAATTCTCAAAAAGTTTGAAAAAAAGTTGAGTCAATTGGACCAGGCTCCTTTAACACATGGACAATGATCGCATGTTGTTTAGCTTAATAAGTTTGCTTGTTGGAAGTTTCTTTGAAAATGTGGTAACAGTAATGAGTTTGACTATATATTTGATAAAGAGCGTTTTGAACACAAGATTTGAACACAACGGTATGCCAACATATTTAATTTATCAATCTGAAACGGAATTGTACCAGACAAAAAGAGCAAAAGTATTACCAATCTATATAAAAAAATCCGATGCGACAGAACAGAACACTTTTCAAGAAACAGGTGAAAATAGGCAGCAAAATATTAAGAAAATAACGAGCAGTCGAGCTAGCTCAAACGATTAGGCGCTCGCTTGCGATGCAGAAGGTCTCGAGTTCGAACCCGGGGTTCGAACCCAGCTGGTACCAAAAGTTGAGTGTGCTTGGAATTCCCCTGTTGAAGGAACTAACTGCAAATTGTCTCGTGGAAACCCGTATGAATTCGGGGGACTGATCCGGGCAGCGATGGTACGTAGGTGGGTTGATTAAGGTTCACCGTCCCTAGAGGATGATGCTTAGTGTAGAATGGAGTTTACTTTAACCACAGTGGTAAGTGAACACGTGTAAAGAGTGCAGAGGACATGTGAAATTACAAATCTGGGAGGCATAGCGCACTATAAATCCCCAGTATTTAACCATATATAAGAATTTCCAGAAGATTCTCTGTTGTAAAATTTGATCACTTTGATCAATTTCAACAAGTAAGGTGTCATTTAAAAGCTTAGAAAATGCTGTAACAGATGAAATGATAAAATCAAAATTAATATAATCTGCAAAGTGTCCCCTGTGTGTTGAGCCATCAAATATTCATCTTCTCTTTAATATATTTAATTTTATAATCTGCAGAAAAAATATCTGAATGCTACCTGAAAAAGAGCGATTTGAACACAACGGTATGCCATACTTTTTTTTTTGCTGAATTTGTTGTGTGTTATGTCTTGGAGTAAGATTTTAAGGCCAATGTATAACAATGACGTTATCGTGGTTTTTTTTTTCAGTTTTCAAGGCTAAAAAAACAACCAATTTCCAGAAACCTCTATCTGGCCAATTTAAAGTTTTAGTAAAATAAAAACGAAAGTAGACACTTGCTTGAAACTTTCCAAATATCTATCATCCTTTCTCCAAAGGTGGGCAAATCACCCAAGATTTCTCCGAAGTGAGCAAAGTGAACGGAGCGTTCACCCTCACGGCCTGGGGTTCAAGGGCAAAGCCCCGTTGGGGGTCGAGGGGGCGCAGCCCCCCGAATCCCGAGTGCTTCGACACACTTTGAACGACAGGAGAGGCCATTGCCTGGGGCAAAAAACTTATTTTAAATATCTCTCTTCCTTTTCTTCCTTTCCCTTTTCTTTCCCCCTTTTCTCTTCTCTTTCCCTTCTTCCCCTTTTCCTTTCCTTTCTCCTTCCTCTCTTTTTTCCTTCTTCCTTTTCTTTCCTTCCTTTTTTCTCATTTCTTTTTCATTTTCTCTTCTCCTTTTCTCCTCTTTTCCCTTGCCCTCCTTTATTTTTCTCACAGGTCTTCAAAATGTCTCAAAAAGGGTGGGCAAATTGCCCACCTTGCCCACCCCTGGCTATGCCACTGGATCCGCATTAATCATCTGCATAGCTTATACCTCAGGCCACGAACTCATTGAACACCCCTCGTATACATGAATATGAATATTACTGCAATATAGTACTGTTTTGTTTTTGTTTTTTTGAAAAAAACTATGAAAACATTCTACAGAATTCCCCCTTTTTTTTGGGGGGGGGGGTACATATTGCTTTCTTGTTTTTAGTTATGAATTTATTCAACCTCGTTTTAGCAATGTATCTTCACCAACCTTTACACGTCTCGGCTGTAGTTTATTTAAAATATCACTCTAGGATAATCTTAAGACATATACATGTATACTTCACTTTTATTTAGTTATGAGTGAGGTTTTTTTTTACCTGAAATAGTGATCAAATTCATTATTTATTGGATTGAATTAGACAGGATATAAAGCTACAGAATTGCCTGGTTACCGGTTACCATAAATACCAAGATATAATTTTTTTCTTCCCTTTTTGACAAAATAATCACAGTAGTACGCTTGTATGCTCTTCCGGTAACACTGAAAAATTTCATGTGTGAGACAAAGTGAAATTTAGAAATCGGGATGGCGGGCAATCCCTTTAATGAAGTGCAGTTTAAATATTTTTTAAAGTCACTACATGAGGCTCATATCTAAGTGCCGATTGATGTTAGTGTTCCATTTGTATTTTTTCTCTTGTTCTTGAAGAAAATGAATGAAATAACAACAAAAAACTTTTCGAGCTTGAAGCGTACTGACAAAATAATTGATTGGCTAAATTTGCTGAGTTTTAAAAAGCTGGCACCATTATTTAAACTAAACCTCTAAAGAACATATGTGTTTTGGTACTTTCTATTTACGTACACTTTCGTTTAAACAGATATGAACAATCATGAGCTTATAATATCAAAAGGAGTTCATTTACAAAACGCTCTCATTTAATGCAACTAGAGTATCTTAGAGCAGATTTTGTTCTCAGAATTCCACTTCATAAGATGTCTTTGATCTACAATGTCTGCACATTAGTTATGAGTTCGCTTGTTTTTAGAGTATAACCTAATATTAAAGCTTGCTTTCATCTTTGTTCGAACCTATCATAAAAGTTTTGATAAAACACTTTAAAAATTATACTCCGTATATATAAATAATTCAGAGATGTTTTTAAAACTCTTAGGATAAGATAACATAAGATACATGTAGTTTGAAGAAGACATCCAGAGACATCTCAGTGTAATCTTCTTATCTTATGTTATTGTGTGTTGTAGTTTATTATAGCTTGATGTTTTAATTTAAAATGATTAACTAGTTTATTGTTTATTATTTCTATTTTATTATTTAATTTATTTATCAATTTGATTTTTCTATATAGGTTTTTTGGAAAGTGGAAATAATAGATGAATTTTAAAATGAATATAAAACATGCCTTTAGGCATAGTAGTAAAAGCAAATTTTCACGACATTGTTTTAATACACAGTTTTATAGAAAGCATCCGGAATGATATGGTGTCTTGTATGCACTGCAAAAATTGCCGAACACCAGACGCTAGTGTTCTGTCAGGTTCCAATGGTATATTTTGAAACTCATGATACATTCTCACTGCATGCTGTTAAGCTACCACTTCAACATTGCTCACATGTTTCCTATAGATTTGTAGTAAGACAAATATGTACATTGACATTTGTTACACGTTTTAAACACCTGACACGTATTCAAACATTTGAATTTGAACACATCAGACGCCAGAGTCAGTGTTCAATTATTTGAACATATATGCAATCAAAATATCAACTTTTGAACACTTGGGATGCCTGAACAGCAGCGTGAACACACGAGTGTAGGGCTTCTTATTATGTGTTCAGTGTTTAACAATAATTATTCAAAACTGACATTTTTGAACACTAATTTCAAAAGAACATATGTATTATTTCGAAATTAGTGTTCACAAATGTTAAGTATTCCATTATTTTTTGACAAGTTGAACACGACTCTGGTGTTAAAGGGGGTGGGGGGGGGTGCAACCCCCCTAATTTTTTAGAACCAAACCCCCTATGAACTTGGTTTTGCTGTTAATAGATAGGTATTATCCTCCCCTATCCAACGATACCAATATCATCAAAATCGGCCAAGGCGTTACGTAATTATGACGTCATAAAGTACTTTCGGATTGGAAAACCAGACAAAATTGCATTATGGCAAAATTGGCCACCTAAATCAAAATGTTGCTATAAAAATTCTAAATAACTGATTTTCATCGGTTTTTTTGCTAATAAAGAAGGGAAATGATGATTCTAACATGTCGTGCAAGATCGAGTCTTATAGCATGCATACATTTTTCATCATGGCGAATTAAAAATGTCCGGGATTTCACCAACCCTCCCCCCTACACCCCAAATTTGACGGCCTGCCCTAACCCCACCTTAGGTGGCATCCCCCTAGTTTATTCATCAAAATGACCGCAAAGGATTTGAAAGAGATTACCTATATGCTTGGGTTGCTTTTGCGTTTTTATGAAGCGGGAAAAAAACTTAGGGAGGGGGGGGGGGGTTACAGCAACCCCTCCCCTTCGGATGACAAGGGTTAAATATTCAAGTTATACACGTGCTTAGCAGTTAAAACTCTACAGCAACTACTATTTATTAATTTCTATTAATATTTAAACAACAACAACAGTATTATGTATATCAAAATACAAAAATTATAGATCGGACTTTGAAGGTGTTATTATTGCCAATTCATAATCCACTTTTCATCCTCAAGGTCACCTCTATCAAATTTGAGTTTTTTAGCTTATCAGAATCCTCAAGTGGTATATGTTACAATCCCCAAACCATTCTTTCATATGTGCACCTTTAATGGATCACCTTTATCTAAAAATCTTTTCTTCCTATCAATAATTCTTATCAAATCAAATATTAATGCTCAATAAACTAAAATTACTAGAGTGTAGGTTGACAGCAGATGCGGAAATATGTCAATTAATTGAAACAGCGTGTATTTAGATAGTAACTTGGATTGAAGCTCTATATCAAAACGCAAAACGTAGTGAATCACACAATGAGATGATTATCAAAACAATCATACTTGATTTCAAACGTATCCTTATGGCACATCACTTGCAATTAACTTCGGATTTATTTAATTTTCATTTGACATAACAAACTTTTGATTTACCA
This sequence comes from Ophiothrix spiculata, assembly GCA_000969725.1. Classification (NCBI taxonomy): domain Eukaryota; kingdom Metazoa; phylum Echinodermata; class Ophiuroidea; order Amphilepidida; family Ophiotrichidae; genus Ophiothrix; species Ophiothrix spiculata. The sequence continues at coordinate 66,210 of JXSR01S002304.1, forward strand.
TCAGTGTATAAGAACTCCTCCGTGATCTTATCATGGAATTGACTTTAAATGCACGTAGAAATTTGATCATAGTTTTTTATAACTGTGGTGGGTATAAAACTACACTTTCACTTATTTCGGAAAAAAAAATATTTCTTTTAGGAGTCAAACTCGGATTAAAAGTCTTTGTATCAAAGGAATAAAGTCTATATGTGACCTTCCAGCCCAAAACAGCAGTAAATGCCAGCTCTTTTCATTTCACTTTTTTAATTATTTGCAAAGACCATGCTTTAAGGATTAAAATGACACCTTAATGGACTTCACACGATTTCCAGAAGTCAAGTTGTGGTCCGTCAAAGGTTGTCAGGGAGTAAACCGTATAACTGAGATAAACGCGTTTAAAGATTAGAAAACCCTATATTTTCTGTTGATCATCTTCAGAATATGAAAATTTATTTAACATTTCATATTATTTTCTTGAAATGAAACTTTGTTGGTATTTTGTAGTAAGCACTAGGATTGTGAATCTGCCAAAAAATCAATTTCGGAAAATTATGACCTTGACATGTATTTTCACCTGTAGCGCAAAATGAAGTTTCTGGCATTTACTGCTCATACGGGCTGGAAGGTCACATATGGAGAAACGGCCGTTCGGAGTAAAAACCATTCGGAGAAAATATTATTGCCGTTCGGAAATAAAAAACATTCGATGAAATGACTAGTCGGAAAATCGGACTGTCCCCATCAAACTGCAGAATTAGTAACAAGATGCGGAATCTGAATACTGGAAATATGTTGACGATCTTACCTTTGCGAAAAATAGTCATGGTAACAAATAATGTCATTTGCAAGAAGACCTGAATTTTTTTTTGTCTGAACTACAATAATGGTCTGAATCTGAATGTTAAAAAAATGTCAAGCCCTTGAGATCAATTTCAGTAGAACCTCACCACGTCATATAGAGTTGAGCATTGGTCTTGATAAGCAGGAGTATGTTGACAAAGCCAAGATCCAGGGTCTGTGGTTTCAAAATGATCTGAAACGGCAGGCCCATGTTGACGCTATGATCAAAAGAGCAAGCAAAAGGCTCTTTAAGCTCAGATTTTTAAAGAAATGATAATATTTGTTTGACTTTAATCAGAATGAACTTGCTATTGTATACAAAAGCTATGTCAGACCAGTGTTTGAATATGCTGATTTGGTTTTGCACTCTGGACTCACTTCGCTTTTGATAATGACATGTATGGATTTATCAAGAGCTTTTGATACGACTGATCATGATATTTTGTTTTATAAATTTTATTATTATGGTTGCCGTGGAGTGTCAAATAGTTGGTTCTGTAATTATCTAAATAATGGAAAACTATAATTATCATGTATCCTACACTCAGCAAGTTCAACAACATGTTAATGTCAAATGTGGTGTCGCAGTGTAAACGCACCTTTAAAAACTTGTAACTGAAAGCTACTGATATCTTGCGGTGGCTAGCAAATTGAGTCCACGTTAACTGACTTTGACTTATTATGATGACGAAATTCTAAACTGCAATTCGCAGGTCTATGTTGCTACGTTAACTCCAAGGCGTCACAGTGTAAACACACCTTAAATGTTATTTTTTGAAATGGGCTCTTCTTTTTTCATAAGGATTCTCGTTACTGTTCCTCCGACTAGAATCTAGTAATATTTACAAGATTACTAAAATCTAGTCATTTTAAATAGATTTTTAGATGTTATGACGAGCTTGACATTTGAATGGAATAGCGATATTACTGCAATTTCAGCAGAATACACCGCAAAGACAAAATTTACGACAAAATAACACAAATTTCATTACAGATGTGATATTCAACGGTATTTAAGGGATAAAGATAAGGATATAAATTCATGCGGTACTATCAAAATCAGTGTGAAATTCCGTTTCCCGATTACTAAGTCCGACTCACATTTCCTGACATCTATGTTGTTGTTTACCTCATATTATCGCTCTTGACCGTTTGTAATACAAATCAACCGTTAAACCGTTAACATCTAAATTTAGTTTCTAAAAACGTGGTACAGTATGTTGTGTAAGACATCCATCCGATATTGCGTTAAAGGTCATTTAATTTTAGCCATGTATAATACGTATGAATAAGTGCCATGCGTTGTAATACCGTTCATGTCATTTAAATGTATTTCCAAGTCTTTGTATTAAGTAATACTCGCTGATGTTTTCGTTTTTGTCAGAAGTTTGCTTTCAGTTTTCAAGAAAGGAAATTAGTCGGAAATGCCTTCGCTGTAAATGAGTAATGAAGCTCTTGTTTTCCTTACAGTTGCCTACATTGTTATTTTAAAACCAAAATGATAAGAACAGGAAGACGGTTACAAAAGGGTGGGGCAACTTGATAAAATATTTTCTTAAAAATAAATAAATAAAAGGCCAAGCTAGAGTACGTCATTTTCTATTGAGCCTTTTTATACCCCTTTTCTGGTATTTAACCGGTTAGTTATGATTACATTGAATCAACGTTGATTTTTAACCATTTTTTGACGATAAAAATAGGTATTGCTACTATATATAACAGAATAAACTCATAATAACAACCCTGATTTATTTGGTCGAAACGGTGAATCAACGTTGTTTCCACTCTGATAAGCTGATGTGTGCGCCATGGGAGAAGACGTGTTCATAAATTCTAATTGCTTGAGCAGGTAAGCGGATGGTTATTTTGCTAACCTAAATTGTATAGAGGATATTAATTTATAGTGTCTGTCACAGTATCTAGAATTTTTCTTCTTAGTCAAACAACACAAGTACTAAATATATAAAGCACGACAAAATGCAAACATTCTCCTAAGCGTGTTTTTTGAAACAACCACATGTATGCAATTAGTTTGGAGCTCCAATAAAGACTAAAACAGTCTAGTCAGCATACTGCAAAAAAGATTAAATAATTAAATAACACTATAGCCAACAGCAAAGATGAACACAAACACTGAAAACGATAGGTACTCAAAAACGCCCACAGCAAAATACACTTATGTAATTTATCATAAATACGTATTAAAAAAGGTATGAAAAATAAAGCCCACTGAACACTACATGCAGCCTAGAAACCCTTAACAGTAACAGCTTTAAAGCTCAGATGTGTACCAAGACACTCTAATCAAATACGCGTGTTGCGAGCGATCGAGAAACATATTACGCATATGTACTGTTTTGAAAAATGTGTTTTTAAAAAGCCTTTAAATAGGCAATTTTGTTACTTAATCACACAAACAATCAAACAATCTCACTAAAACGCTTGATAAACTGACTTTTTGCCGAAATCAACCCAATTTGTAATCACATTAATTCACCTCATCTACAAAACCTGAATATGAAAACAAAAGAACAAATGAATACACAATTTTAGTAATATAATAGACTTGCTCCAAGTCTTTGATCAACATATTCCACTTCTGTCCCCGTCTTTGTCATTATTTGATCAGTTTGATAAAATACTGTAAATCGCTTAAATTTGTTTCTTTTCACAGGTTTTCCAATCAACAATAGCAAAAAAATTTACACACCCAAAGTTTGATATATGCCAGTATTCCAATATGGACCCTTAAATAGACCAAAGTAACATGATATGGTCATCTTGGCAATGACCCAACCATTCACTACCCAACAAAGTGTATGATGTTGTCAGATTGTCTATAAAATAACACAAGCATCAAAACATCCTGTATTCCTACCAAAACCATAATAACTCTGGGAATGGTCACTCCCTTAGGCCTAATATCCAACAGGTCAGTCCCTAAGTCCAATATCAAAGACTTGTCACATGGCTAATTGGCTGATGTAAGATTATGTACCAATTTGATAAAGATGTGAGAATATCAGTGACCCAGCAGCACCTATTCTATTTTTGAAAAGCGGATGTTAAGTTACAAGAAAACATTATGTAAATACAGAGCACATTAAAATACATCAGCAATTTATATAATTATATCTAGAACTATAATATTCAATCATTGACATCAACAAACTAAACCAAAAGAACCAATTCGAGTAATATTCCAGCGAATATCATATCTGTACCTTCACTTGTTAACCTTCACACCTCTTGAATAATGAGTCAGTCTTTCCCCTTCATTCAATGCATGTCAACGCATGCATTCAACTGTATGCTGTGAGACTGGTAATTTGACCCATTGCTTTTGACCAGTGATCATTCAGTGATGTGATTGGTCAGTTGTGTACAGTCCAAAAATGCTGACCTCTGATTGGTGCTTCAGTTTGTGAAGCATATTCAATTCACTATGTTAGTACTGGAGATAATAATTACCTTTCTGTCAAGGCATTTATGTAAGTAGGAAAATTGTGGCTACTATGACAGGGTGATATTTTAAGACAGGTGCTAGGTGGTAAATTTGATACAAATACTAAACCATACAAAAAGTTATTTAAGGACAAGATATATATAGGGATATTAGGAATATAAGAATGGGATATGAATAAATTGAAAACAGACAATAAATGCCTTGAATCGAAGGCTAGTAATATAATAGTCATTGTGACATTTTAATCTGTGCGTCTGCCATTAATCAAAACTTTTACCTTCTTATATCTTGCTTTATACCGCATTAATTCATTTGCTACTGAGTTGTTTCAAACACTAAAAGGAATTTTAAAGTATTGTTCTGCCAGGGTGTTTTGAGCATCTCAATGTGAAGTTTGTTTCATAATTACACCCCTCAAATCGCCAATTAAATACTTTAAAATCTGATAATCAATGACGTTTGTCTGATTTTTTTTCAACAGTACATTTTTATCCACATTTAAATCTCATCTATTGATATCTGTAAGAAGTTTTCAACCACAATTTTTTTTATGTGTTAATGTAATGTTTATTTGTTTATTTACTTACTTATTTATTTATTTACTTATTTATTTATTTATTTATTTAAATAAATAAACAAATAAATAAATAAATAAACAAATAAATAAAAATATTTGAAAATTATTGCTATGTAGTTCATTTGATAGCAATGAGGATTTGCCAAAACTCCAGCGTCTAAATAAGAAACGAGAGCGTTAACAAATAAACACGATTACCAGACAAACTCAGTGGCCACTATATTGATACGTCATAGTATATATATACAAAGTCCCGATAGATGGCTACAAAAAAATGCAACGCTTTAACCAACTTTCCAAATGAAAATGACGGTACTCATGAAAAAGAATAAATGTAGTATTCAAAGTCTCTATCAATTTGCTCGCACAGGTATTTGGGATTTATTCAAAGGTTGACTTATTCAAATGTTGATTCGAAGGTTCATTTTGTTAAGCATAGGCGTGGCGAAATTTAAAAGCTATAAAGATATTTGCTTTCTAGAATTTGTTTTTCATGTTCGTGCATCAGTTGATTAAGAAATATTCGTTTCCTTCTGTCTAAAGGCCCGTGCAGACTCCTCTATCGAATAGAATATTTTGCTTAGAATATTCTATGCTGACGACAAAATGACGTAGGTCATCGAATAAAATAGTGTGTTTTATTCGATCACTGCGTCATTTTGTCGTCAGCATAGAATATTCTAAGCAAAATAATCTATACGATAGTGAAGTCTGCACCGGGCCTAAATGAAGAAGATAATTTCCAAAGACCAATTAATTTTATGCTACCCATGTCGTAACGTTTTACCACGTAACACAAATTGCTATAAACATTTGTTTTGAAGTAGACATTTAAAAAAATATGTTCCATATTCTTTTAAATGGATGGTCTGAAAATGTTGACAATAAAGTCCAAATATCATGTTTTTGGGCTCAATATTTTCACATGGGTGCCTCCCCAGTCCCCAGGAGTGTATAGCGAATAACGTATACTATACCCTGGTAGAAATCGAGTACAATTCTAGTGTATACTTCTGTGGGATCGCAGCCTAAGACTGTAAGACAAGTACCAAAAGATGTGTCATTCTTTTATATATGTATCCAAGGTAATGCACCTCTAAGACATGTTGATCTTGGTGTAACATTCTTAACATATGCTGTCAAATTGGGTATATTACATAAAGCATTAGTAACAGAGATGTCATTAGATTACTTGCAAAAATCCCAAGATATAGGATCCATGTTTCTTAATTTAAATTGACAACAACACGGGCTGAGTTTTGGTAATCAAATCACGAAATTAGAGCAAAAACATTTAGTCAAGTACTTCCATACTAGGGGAAAAATTACAAAAAATCTTGTGTTTTCATTGGCACACACTATATAAGGTGAAACATTTCGGTGTATGTACAGCAGTTTGTACAGCAGTTTGGTTTATTGGTAAAACAACACTTTTTCAACTTAAATCACGTCAATCTTATTTGTATCTGCATTTTACGGTTGAATCGACCCTGCTATTTGTTACCAGGTAATGATGTGTCATTCTTTTATGTAACCAAGTTAACGCATCTCTAAGACATGTCGATCTTGGTGCTTTAAAAACAAATCACCCAAAAGAACAATTGCAAAGAAAATCCTTACGGAAAATGCTTTAGGAGCGCACCATTAGATTTCCAAGGGGGGGGGGGAGCAGGAAGTTGGGTTCGGGTGGATTTTTTTTTTTCGCGTCCCATTCGGGGGCGATTTTTTTTTCTTGGAAATTACTGTTTTTTCCCATATTCCATGTTAAGGAGTGATTTTTTTTCCTTCTGCCTATGGAGGGGGAATTTTTTTTCTAAAAACTTCCTCCCCCCTTGGAAATCTAATGGTGCACCCCTTAATCAGATACTACATGTACAATACGTACTCGTGATAAAACCACATCTTTAACTTTCATTCAATATGGCGTCATTCTCTAAAAACAATGGACGAAGTACTTCTTTTGCAACAGTAACACAATTGTATCTGTCCTTCCGCAAATGTTACCTAGAGAAGATTTACCAGATCTCTGGACTAATAGACTAGTAAATCTAACCCATATATAGTTAAACCTGGAACAAATTGCAACAGAAGGTTTTTTGGTTTGATATTGTTAAAATAGCCTCACTGAACATTATATCCAAAATTTGACAAAATCCGACACCGGGAAGTAGGCTAATTAGCATAAATCCAAAATGGCCGCCAAAATTCTTACCAAAATACTGAATTATCATTATAATGTCCTAAAAGTATCTTGTAAAACACTCTATGTTCAAAATTATCATTAAGAAAATGCTTATGGAGCTACAGCAAATATATCTGACTCAAAATTATGTCATATGCATAATTCAAATTCAAAATGGCTGCCAAAATGACCGCCAAAATAGCTGATTTTCAATAAAATTAACCAAAACAACCATTAAAATGCCTGATATCATACATAATCAACAGGAAATAACATTAAGGGTTGCAATAAGATCATATGTCCCATAATTATACGGTAAGCTGGTATCAAAATCAAAATGGCGTCTGTTCTTAGATTCAAAATGGCCGCCAAAATATGTTTATATGTGCAAAACTGGGTTAGAGGCACTTCAAAACAGTCAAAA
>JXSR01S002305.1:0-15682 GCA_000969725.1 Ophiothrix spiculata
TGCTAAATACTTCAGTTAACCTAAATCCAGAGCTGCTTCAAACTGCATCGCGAAATACTTGCGTTTGACGTTCGTGAAGTTGGAATTTCCCGTGAGTGATCGCCTACCAGAGATTCACCCAGCGTAAACAAAATGAATGACGGTGAATTAAGAGCTAATATTCTAGATTTTAGTAAAATGACGTATGCAAAAGCTAATTTACATAAAACATTAACCTAATATTCACTAGGAACCTCAAAACTGACGTCATTTTGTGCCGATGTTAAACCCGGTATATAGCGCAAATTCACCGATTTGGTTAACGATCTTTCGAAAGCGGCGATCAAACAACGTGTAAGAAAACTCTTGTTTTTTAGCAAATACTGCACGGATATGCAAAAAAATGGTATTTATGATAAATTTTAAACATTTTTTTACTGAAAAACTTATTACTTTTAACAAAATACGTCTCCTTCGACTTGTAACTGGTGTCCAAAGTCAGTCAGTTTTACGTGGTGGCACAATAGGAAATGTCAAAAGTCGCGTTAGCCTGTTATCGCTAATTGATAGCAGTTAATCATACATTAGCATCAGTATTTTATCAGGGAATCATAATACAACTGTTAGGCCTGAAACATTTAAAAACGAATATATCCAAATTGAGGAAGACGGGGTAAAAAAATCGCATCATTTGGAGGAAAAAAATGGGGTCAAAACAAGTCATCCTGGTGCTCATGATTAAACTCATGAACTGTTTGTTTCCATCTCACGTGTCGTATGCTCAGGCAGTCCATATCCAGTGCGGTCAACATAATTATATTGACTGTACGTCAAACGAAAACAGCTTACCTTTATTCTGTCGGACGCAGTTGTTGAATTTGGCGTACTCAGTCCTTGTTACTGGAGTGAAACTTACTGTGCGATGTCTATGGAGTGAACCAATATTTCCACAATATTTTATGTTTCCGCTCTGATTCTTTAAATTTTTCTTACAATAAAGTTGAATGACATATTTTTGAACAATATATCAAAGAGAGGGGTTGATACAAAAATTAATGTAGCTGAAAATTTAAATTTTGTAGACTTTTTCATTGACCTCCAATGCAATGTTTCACGCCAGGGAGTAACATGGAACAGCCTCAATTGACCAATCAGAGGACAGCATTCTATTCTGTGACATCAGTGCGTCCGACAGAATAACTACAGAGAAACAGCTTAAGCTTACACACTGTCATTGACAAAAACTCGCGCCACGGAAATGAAAACGACGAAAACCACTTCCGGATTACTGAAGTAGTCTTGGGCAAATCGATACACTACTATTTGCAAAGTCTTATCCCAAATTGATTGGGACGCTAATTGAATTTTAGATAAAGTTTGCCCATCTTTACAGTACCACACCTGCACCTGTCACAACAAATCTGGGTTAGCAGCTGTTGTTGCGTTGAAATTTAAGCCTGAATATAAGGTATGAAATCTTCACTTTTACCGAGTCCGAGTGTTTTATAATAATATTATTATGAAAAAAAACTTTGAACGATATTTCACAAATTAAAAATAAATAAAATAATTTTTAAGCTTACTTATATTATAAATTGAAAATTTAAATGCAATATGTATTTTCGATTTTACTAAGCCTTCATATATGAAGTTGGTACTGAAATGGAAGAAGAAGAAGGTACTAGCCAAAGAAAAAAAGAAGTCTGTCTCAGCTTCCCGCGCGCATTAGGTTAATTTTTCCGCATTTCTTTTTTTTTTAGGTTTTCAGGAGATTTTTTGCTTTTTTTATTTTTTTCTTACATCGAGAGAGAAAAAAAAATAAAAAATTCGGCCGCGAAGCGAAGCGGCCGGAAAAAAAAAATAATGACCTAAAAACGTAATTAAAAAAAAAAAAAATATGCGTGCGCATAGCCTTTTTTGACTTTAAAAAAAAAAACGTGTAGCACAGCACTTAGGGTTTTTGGCCTATGGAAATTGAGACAGAGTTCTTTTTTTTTTGGCCTAAAGTAACTTCTAAAGAACCTTTTTACGCGTCTTGTGCATACAGGTTAAATTTCACAAGTGCACACGCAACTCGTGCGATACTCGTGATGTAAGCGTGCGTGATCTAGTTGTGCTCATCCAACTTTATGGTTGGTTATTTTTACTTGCAAGGATTTACTACATCCGACCTGTATGGTATATAGTAAAAAATCGTAAAAAAAAAACACTAGCGTGATCTGAACAACATTTGTCGACGCAAATTTTTGGCCATTTTGACCTGGAAAGACCTACTTTTTGGTGAATTTTGCCCTAAGAGGCTAAGACCCCCCATTTTTTGGCACTTTTCGCTGAAAGACCCCTTCCTCCGAGGTACTTGCAATTGGTGGCACTCGTTACGTCACTTCCATATGTGAGTACCGCCCAGGCACTATACATGCACACTAATATAATTCATTCTCATTTATTCAATTCCAGACTACACTATGGCTGAAGCAACATCAATAGAATCCTCAGCATCTGTAGATTTTAGTGGGACTTGGAAACTAGAGAAAAGTGAAAACTTTGATGAACTTCTAAAAGCAATGAAGGTTGGATACGTAGCACGGAAGGCAATCACAGGATTAACTCCTGAATTTACAATCAAACAAGAAGGGGACAATTTTCACATTATATCCAAAACCATGCTTCAGACTAAAGAATCCAAGTTTAAAGTTGGTGAGGAGTTTCGAGAAAAGCACCCACTGAGAGATGAAGTGAATAGACTGCTGGTAACATGGGATGGGCAGATGTTAGTCCACACACCAATTAATTCTTCCAGTCCTGAGAGAGCTGATAAAATGACAAGGTCCTTAGAAGATGGAAAGATGGTGATTAGGACTTACAAAGGAGAGATTGTAGCAACAAGGACGTTTGTTAAAACATGAATCATGTAGCCAAAAGATGTCTTATGATAGTGCTAACACAACAGTATTATTTTGAAAATTGTAACTCGTCCTGCAAAATTAATGAACAAAATAGTTCATTAATGAGGGTACTGTAAGGTCAAGCATGAAGGGATACTTTTGTTAGGTATAACTGTAACCTGCATAATAGCCCAGAAAATAATGTCATCAAATCTGATTAAACTGCATGTTCTTATTATCTGTGCAGGGTTCCCAGCCCATCAGGGAAATCAGGGATAATTATTTTACTTTTTTTCCAGTCAGGGAAAAGTCAGGGAATTTTGATTTACCCAAAGATCAAAAGTAGTCAGTCAGACTCGATTTCCCCGGTGTGTCAGGTCTCTGTTCTTCTACGTTCACATGGGTGGTCGTAAGATTTGAAAAGTAACCTGACTTCACATTTTTTCGTAAAAAATTATCTTGGAATTTTTAGATTTCATTAGGAAAAAATCAGGGAATTGTGTTTTCTTAAAAATGCTAGGAACCCTGGGTTGCCTGGACTGCGGAAATGACTCTTCTGAACCCTAACACTTTTAATAACCTCCTCAGAATTTTACATGTGTTAAGGGGTGAAAGCACATCACTCATTGTTGCATTTTTGCAAATTCATTTTGTACCATAACTTTTGAACAAAGTACTTAAAGTTAATAAAAGTATACATTTCCAGAAAGGAATTTTCACAAGGAACATGATGGTGATGTTGATTTTTAACCAAAAATCACATTTTTTGAGAAAATCACGAAAAACACATTTTTTGGCCATTTGGGTTTCCAACCAAGCTAAACATAGCATTTTTTGAAAAAATGACCTAGGAATGGGTATTTTAATTCTAAACACTCACTCGCATGTTGCGTCTTTTTTACTTTTTTGGATTTTGGCCAATTTTTTGATTTTCATGCCAAATAAGGTCAAAAATTCACTTTTTTCCATTTTTGGCCATTCCTCCTGGAATTGAACCCGGTACATCTCGCATCCCGATCCAACATTCACTGATGCAAGCCAATGGGTATACAATGCCCTGGCAGCATTTTCTTGATTATAGCTAACTCCAGTCCGTGACAAATTTGGACTTAGGAGATTTTGTGGAATGGGATTTGAGGTTCAGTGGTGTTAGGGTTAATGACCGGGCACTACATGTCTGACGTTAACGGTATAAATACATGTGGCTTATATCTCAAGTGTATGTATGCATGCAGTGTGCATAAGGATATAATTTTTACCACGTTATGATCTACAAATGCTAACATGGTCTTTGGGTTGATCATAATTTTTAGAAGATGACAAAGTATCAAACTGAAAAACTGTTATCCATTGTTGTAAAAAACATAGAATAGCTATTGATTTATAGCAATGTTTGTTGATATGACAATAATAACTTTGCAACATCATTTAATTAAGTCATATATTACAAATGTATATACATGTATGTTTTCAGCCTCAGTACTTTTCTACAAGATGGACCAAAAAAAGCGTTATTGAAGTTCAAGGTCACGTAACTTTGAATTTGAAAATAACGCTTTTTTGGCCCACCTTGTACTAAGTACCTCAAATAGATGTACTGTAAAGCATGAAAATTTCACTAGCATTTTAATTTCACTAGTATCACAATTCGCTAAATTAAAATGCCGCTAAAATGATTGTTAACATGGCTTTGAATAGCAAGATGACTGACTCAATTTAGTGAAATTAAAATGTGCACACACAAAAAGTGAGGTTTCCCGAATTCGCTAAATTTTCATGCTGTGAAATTAAAGTGCTTTACAGTATTATACCTCAAATGTATGTAACACAGTTATTATTGTCTAAATAGAGTGAGTGTTTTGTTGAGCTAAACTTTTGAGGTTTTGTGTTTCATGTTACTCTGTATTTTTGTATTCTTCCATTTAATTGAAAATCAACACAAACAAAATGTTTAACTTTCAATCAATCAATTGATGATACAAACTTTTACTTGCACATGCATACCCCATGAAGGAGTCTATTCATACAGGGGACCCACAGCTTTACGTGACTGTCCGACCACGGAGCAAGTAAAGTAAAGTTTCTCGCTCAAGGAAACAAGGAGATAAAAACTTTGACCTTCATTAATTCTTTGACAATCAGCCTGCTTGAGGTAGACATTTTCTTCAATCTTCTTATGATCTGCTTTTTTTTTTGTATTTTTTAGCATTTGAAAATTTTAGGGTACCAACAGTTTTTAAGCTGATCAATACTACAAATTAGAGTTAGCATCCATGGTCCACATGTCATCCCATTCACTGCTATTAAAATTCAGGTTTGTAAGCTAAATCCTTGTTTAATATCTGACTATTAAAAGTGCCTAGAAACTACCATGCCAAAAGTAAATAAATTGCACTAAGGTACAGACAGACAAAAACAGTGACTGAAAAAAAAGCTTTCTGAAATTTGTATACATTCTTAACAAAATGATAAGTGTATTATTTTGTAGTTGCGATTAGGTCAAGTTACACTTTTGTTGTATTAAAGAACTTTGTGTAGTCCAACAAACTTAAAGCAATACTATAAAATTTTGGTCAAAAATGGTTTTGAGTAAAAGCACTAAAATGAAGGAATGTGACTATCTTTAGAAGAGCATTTACAGCTGTGTTTTGACAAAAACTTGTTTTACCACTGAATAATTGAAAAAATAGCCGTATTTGCTTTCCTATACTTATACGCATTAATTAAATTTGGGATCCCGAATTTAATTCAACAAATGGCCATAATAAAAAAAGTAAGCATCTTTGAGCCAAATCGTTTGGACGGTATTAATATCCACCAAAAACAAACCCAATAAGCCAAAAAATTCAAAAGTCATGGGTGACAGGGGGCGCTTCATTTTAACACTTTATAGTATTGCTTTAAAGTTGTTTTAAAATCCCATAAATGGGGCTAATATAATTTGTTGCCAATTTACCAGGTGCATGTACCTTGTGAACAAGGTTGCATATATTTGTGATTACTCACCCCGAAAAGGGGGACTTTGCGACAGAACAATTTTCGAGAAACTGATGAAAATAGGTAGCAAAAAATAAAGAATATAATAAGAATTTCCAGCAGATTTTCTGTTATGAAATTTGATTGCCTGAAGAATTTCCAGCAGATTTTCTGTTATGAAATTTGATTGCCTTGATCAAATTTTACAATTTCAATAAATCACCTGCAATTTAAATTTATAAAAGTAAGGTGCCATTTTAAAGCTTAGAAAATGTTGTAACATAAGAAATGACAAAATCAAAATTGATATCATCTGCAAAGTCACACATGAATCATGCAATGTTAGCAAACAAACAATATTCAGGTACATTTTACCTTACCGAAGACATAGTCGGCCTCCAAACAAAATTTTCCCTACCAAACATTTGGTTGTGGCGTCACCAAATATTTGCCATTGAATGTAAAGTATGAACGGGTAACAAACATTTGGTCCAATGTATATGGCAATTCAATAACATGTGCAATCTAGCGCGAAGTTTTATTTGGTCTCAACTCTGTGTTGAAGTTATTTTGTTTGGAGTCACTCGTCATTTTGACGTCAAGACCAAATGTTTGGTAACGACAATTTTTTTGGAGGCTTACTTTGGTTTCGGCCTTAGACCTCATTAGGCCAAAAAACATTGTTTTTTTTTGTAGTTTTCGGTAAGTTTCGCATATTTAAAAAAAAAAAAATCAATAAAAAATAGTTTGGTTCGGGCTGAAAATTAGGGTCGGTCGGTAGAGGGCAACCAAACAATTATTTTTTTTGGCCTTAATACAAAATAACTGTACAAATTTTGGTTCCATCACACCTTATGGAAATAATTTTTGGTTTTTGGACCTGTAGGCCTAATTTACTTTGTATTATCAGTGGTTTTGTATTATCATGGCTTGTATCAATGTGGCTGTGCTGTATTTTGCATCTCTCAGAATGACCAATTTTACCATTTTGTAAAAAAGTGTTCAAAGTAGATTGCCAAAATTGTGTACATACATGAAACAAAATAATTATTTTCATAATTATTGATATACATACATGAAGTTTATTACAAATTGAAGTCGCATACCAATGCAAGTTTCTCTCAGACATCTCAGATATTTGGTTCTTTTTATCAAGTCTTGTGATTTAGAATAGATCCATTAATATTTAGTGTAGGTTGTTCTTTAGTGCATTTAAGCATATATTTATGTTGGTAAAGTTATCTTAAAATTTAGTGTATGCATGAAAACTCAGCCTTGGTGTGCTAATTACAACTGAGATTTTTGTCTCCAACAAAGCACCCGGGGTGGGTTCATGGTGTTCTTCAAAAATGTTTGTACATCTATGTGCCTGTCGGACTTTGAAAAATATGACCTATCTCTATACCTCAGGCTGTTTTTGACTCAAAAACCCATTCATTTGTATGCCAATTATGACTAAAAAGCTCCCAATTTTACTCAAATTTGGTGCTTTTTGAGCAAATATCTCAAAATTTGGACAGACATTTGCAATGAAAACCACCCAATCACTATACTAAAATCTGAAAAACTACCCCAAAAGGCAGGCACATGTATGTACACCGTGTCAGTATGAGCACAACCCCCCCTCCCCCTGTGCCTTTGGTCTTTCACACTCACCACATGCACTCCACAAACCAAAGATGCAGGTACAGGCAAATCAATCTCAATCATTCATTGTGCTCTGCGCCGTGTGCGTGAAAAGTTGTTATTGGCGCGATCTTACGTGTGCCTGCAATGCGCGAATGTTTGGGTGACGCTCCTTATCGCTTGCACAAATGCATAGTGTCACGGGTAGCCTGTACCTGCGGTCTCGGATGGACTGAGCCGATAGCGATGCGCCAAGATTGAAAGATTGAGGGAAGCAGCGTAGTGCAACCCTTGACCAAAGGAAGGGTTTTTCATTACGGATGGAAACAGCCATCAGTTTTGTGAATTTTTCTACCCCATGCCCCTTCAGTATAAATTCAAAACAATTTCAGGTTTTAGCTTTTTAGATTTTCATCTCGCTTTCTTTCCCCTTTGCATGGACCTTAGAAGGGGATAGGGAGGACTTTGCCAGACTGTTATCCTCTGCAATCCACTTTGGCTAAGTAAAAATAATTATTTGTTTCCGGTAACATACTTTGAAAATATGGAGAAGGAAGGAAGGGAAAAAATTATTTTATCAAAAAATATTATGCTTTCAAAATATTGGGATGGAAGAATTGGAAGGAAGGGAAAATATTTTATTTTATCAAAAAATTATATTGCTTACAAAAACATCAGATATGTGCTTTTAAACACAAATTTTGGATGAAAGATATTTCTAGCTCTGTTGAAAACATTAACTTAAGGTTTCTTTTAGAAGATTCTGATCTCACTGTGTACATTTTCAGGATGTCTGATATTACTATTAAAGCAATACTATAAAGTGTTAGAATAATTAATGAAGTGTCCCCTGTCACCAATGACTTGATTTTTGGGGCTTAATTGAGTTTGTTTATGGTAGATATGAATACCCTCAAAACAATTTGGCTTAAAGATGGTCGCTTTTTCTTTTATGGCCATTGTTGAATTAAATTGGGGATCCCAAATTTAATTCCGCATGTATTATTTAATATAGGAAAGCATGCATGTGCTTTTTATCCATTTTTTGGTGGCAAAACATTTTTTTCACAAATACACTTGAACACGCTTAGATAGTCACATTCCTTCATTTTATGTTGTTTTTACTATATGGGCATTTTCACCGTAACGGAAGGACAATCACAGAATTTTTCTGTGTTTCAAACACATACATTGCCAAAGTTGAATTGGATAAAATAAAACTAATTCCATATTTAGTTGAGTATACCTGAAAGCATTCATATTCAACAGGAATCTTATCATAAAAATTCCTCTGTCGCAAAATATGCATATTAATGAGGTCAGTCACGGAAGGACAGCAAAACGGACATGGTTTTTCACCTTAAGTACATTTTTGAAAATGTTTATGAAAGTTATGAAGAAATGTTATTTCAAAGTTTACTGAATGCATTGCTTGGTGTTTCTGCAATAGTTTGCCACATTCCACATCAAAATATTCCCTACGGTTATGTTTTAACAATACGAAATGCGAAGGGATCATGGTCACGGAAGGACGGTAACGGAAGGACAATTTGTCCGCTGATTTTTGGGTGCACTGAACCGTAAAGCCTGGTCAGGATTAACAAAAAATACAACCTCATGTGTAAATTTGATCTTTATTTAAGCTATTTAGAACAATAACACCCAAGTAAACAACCAAGAATGGGTTGAAAAAATTAAATAAAGATTATTACTTTTCATTATGAAAATCAAGAAATTTGACCAAAAATTAGGGTTTTTAAAGAAATTTCATAGACATCTTTGTTCAGTCTTTTCAAAATTAGTAGCTTTCTTTTGATACCAAATATATGGTGGTAGCATTTTTCATTGAATAGTTACATCCTTTTTTCAATATTTTTCTCATGTCCACTTTTTCGTGAAAATGCCCACACTGTTAGAACGTTGGGCAAATAATTTACCCAACGTTGGTTCAACTATGAACAAACCAACTTCTGGGTAAATAATTACCAACGTTGCGTACAATGTTGGCTAATTACCTAACTGTTGGGTAAAAGCTTTAGCTAATTACCCAAATATTGGGTAAAATTTCATCAACAGTTGGTTAATATTATTTACCCAACAATTAGGTTGTTCATAGTTTAACCAACGCTAAAAAATTGCCCAACAGTATAACAGTGCATATATAAACCATTTTTGATCAAAATCTTTCTATTCAATTTGTTGATATTATAAACTTGATTTATAAATATGAGAATGTGTGCATAATTATTTGGAGCTTATCAGATTGCAGCACCAAATATATCAATGCAAAATGAGTTTTAAAAATAGGATCATTGCATTTTCATTAAAACATTATTTTAAAGAGATTATGTCATTTTACAAACTTGCCACCAATCTTATATAGTCAGCATGGTATTCAAACTGACGGTATAAACTATATAACATGTGCTCAGTCATTTGGAATAGCCCAAGACATGTGATGGCTCACCCCGAAAGGGGGACTTTGAATATCAATTTTGATTGTATCATTTTATCTGTAACAGCATTTTCTAAGTTTTAAAATGACGCCTTGTTGAAATTGAATTGTTGAAAGTCACCAGTATGGTTTTACTTGCTAATATATTCGTAACAGCCAGAAGGTCCTATGTGCATAATCATGTGACACAAAATCTAGCCCTTATTGGTCTATTTATCAGATGGGATCTTATGTTTCTTAAAGGAAATTGCAACATGCACATAGGTCATACAAGCTACAATTGTCTTTTGAGCATTAATAGATATCAAGCTTTGTCCACAGATTCTTAAGGAAATCTGTGCTTTGTCAGTGTTTTGAGGATCAATTAATTTGGTACCAAAACCTCATTTTCACCAAAAATGCAGATAAGACCACCTGGAACTAAGCCCTCAAGTTTGACTCATTTGCAAATATGAGATTTTGTTATTTGTAAGTTTAATTCTGTAACCCCTGTTCTTTACTTCATGTTTACTCTGTGTATTGACTGATCTAAGGATCAGTGTATGTTGAAAATTCCAAAGTACCTGTATGTTCATTTATATGTTATAAATTATTGAATATTTGAATACATCTCTCTACAAATGTGCAATTGAATTTGTGTTTAAGAAATTGACGGTGCATAATTATATATTTAGCACAATTTACATCTAGATTGTGTTTAAACAAGAACTTCTCGTTCAGTAGTATGTTTCATCTTTGTATCTCAACTTCTTCAGGTATTAACCAAAAGGGTGCCCTTTTTCTCAAAAATTACCCTTAGAGATGGGTTTGGGTTCCGCGGTCCGGGCTGCAACGTTGGTAATTATTTACCCAGAAGTAGGGTTGTTCATAGTTGAACCAACGTTGGGTAAATTATTTGCCCAACGTTCTAACAGTGTAGTTACTGACTAGATTCAGCAGCACCTCAGTTTTACCGTTACTATGCTCTGACTTTGGAATATCAAGGAGCATGTCGGAAATTTATTGGTCAAAATACTGCTAAAGATGTAAATTACAATCACTCTTCTTCAAATTAAAAACACATTTAAAGAACATCACTAGTTTCTTCCATGTGTAATTAAGGTTTAAAATTTGTGCCCTTTTATTCATGAACTTTTACTTAAAATTGTTGCATTTTGAGGGTGTAAACATTCATATTTTCTGCAAACTTATTTTTGAACTCACTACCATATTTATTTTGAAACATGTTTACAACATAATTTGGGAATAATTTTGTCTGCTTTAACCTCCTAAGTAACTTCCCAGTGATTAATTTAAATATTTAATGCCTTCAAATGAAAATGTGTTGATTCATTGTAACCCTTTTTTCAATAAAAACAATATTTTTTTTTAAAATAAGGCAGCCATTTTGGAACTTACTATGGGCACCATTTTGAATTTGAAACATTTTAAAAACATAATTGGGATAGCTGTTCCTGCTGTGTTCTCTAAAGCTGTTTCCCCAGAGAGCACGGGAACCCTGCTCCTATTTGCTATGGTAGATAGACTCCCGTAGTATGCTGACTCTGTGGCTTCAGGGACCCCATATGAAAAGTGCACACAGACTTCCTCCAACCCCCCCCCCCTGCCTCCCCTCTTTACATCCCAATTTCAAACATTGTCAGAAGTATAATATATGACAATATGGAGGTCAAATGAAAGGACTTGCAAGCATAAAATTCAAATATGACATCTGTTTGGTTCAAAACAACTCTATATCCATGGTAAGGTCCAAAATGGCTGCCAAAATACCATTTTATGCATGAAAATGGGATATATCGACAATAAATTAGCATTAAAAACATAAAATATTTAAAATAATTGGCTTTAGAGGGTTACACCTGAAACAGTTATCCCTTCAACAACTTGTTAGCATGTTTAAAATTCAAAAAATTGCCCGCATCAATCAAGTTCCATAAATGGTCGCCAATATTGTTTCTTTATGCACAAAAACGGGTTACATTAACAATAAATCAGCAATAAAATATTGAAATATTCAACATAATCACCGATTACTCAGTCCAATTGGTTACCTATATTTCGCTATAATTGAATATGCCAGTACAAGAACAGCCCAACTCCACCATTTTGGTCAAATTGAGTTGTGCCCACCAAATCATATCATACCTCAGCAGCAGACTTCCTGTGATACAAAAGATGAATCCAACTCTGCATTCTATCTGGACTTTAATAGCCAAATATGGTCAAAATCTGTGGAGTTGGGGTTTTCCAAAATGATAGACCTATGGTATAATTCTTCTTAGACATACTTTTTATTTGTATAGAAGTCTTATAGAAAGATAGCGCAATACATTTTCACTACATTTTCTGCTGTTTATTTCATCTTTTACTAGTGAAACATCCATATTTTGTTACACTCTTAAAAAGAAAGGATCAAATTGATCCGATAAAGTATCAAATATGAGCTTACCCTTTTCCGGATCAATTTTGATCCAAATTCTCCTCAAATTTGATCCTTTTTGGATCAAACACACTCTTTTTTAATCCGAAAAGGATCAAATTTGAGGAGAATTTGGATCAAAATTGATCCGGAAAAGGGTAAGCTCATATTTGATACTTTATCGGATCAATTTGATCCTTTCTTTTTAAGAGTGTATGCATTTACAAGAAAACCTACTCCAGCGATTAAAATTTCCCCTAGTGTTGCCACGGAAACGCAAATATTATTGTTTTAGTTACTGAAGTTCCTTGAGCAACTCCTATGAAAAGATATTCAATTTTTCTGTATAACTCAAAAACTTTAACTTCGGTAGAGTTGGGGTTTTCTTGTTATAGCGTATTCAATTGTCTAAAGCAGGTCTGTCTAAAGGAACAAAACTCGTGTCTCGTGACCGTGAAAATAATTCTAGAGAGAACAATTGAGCTAGAAACTTGAACTGAAAGTTCAACACCGAGTTCAACTGAGCTGTTTCAGTGGAAGGTCATTTAAGTTCACTCACTATCTTGTTTTGTTAAAGTGAAAGTTGTTGTGCATATACCGGCGTATTGCATGTTGAAATTGATTGATGAAATCACTGTAGTGTTGGACTGTTTTATTTCCTTCTTATATGTTGAGGACAACCTAAAATATACCTATTTATCCTGTTTTGTTGGTATATCTTACGACTCGATTCGACTTGTCTTCTTGGACAATATTCTACCCACAACATTCCCGATCGACAGTATCAGGTGGTTACTACCTGTGACATAACAATGGCCGCACCTGCAGATTTCAATGGAACCTGGAAGCTGGAGAGTTCCAGTGACAACTATGAAGAATTGTTGACTGCTATGGGTGTCGGGTGGGCCATGCGTAAAGCCATCTTGGCAATGAAACCGGAACATATCATTGAACAAGATGGAGATAACTTTCATGTTATAATCAAAACAACTTTTCGTAATCAAGAATCAAAGTTTAAAATTGGAGAAGAATTTGAGCAGAAACATTGGATGGAAGATAAAATGAACAAAGTTCTGGTAACATGGGACGGTAATTCACTGGTCACTAGAGTTCTCAATGATGAAGATACACCAATGATGATCCGCAGCATCGAGGATGATGGGAAGATGAAAGTTGCACAGAGAAAAGGTGACATTGAAGTATATCGTATATTTGTGAAAGCCCCGGTGAAAGCCTGACGACAAAGATTGTAAGCTTTGGACTAGGCCCCTATACCTATTTCTGCAAGATGTCTAAACAAATGATGCACACTCCTGTAGTATTTTGACGGCGCATCCAACATTTTATTAACTACGCTAAAACGCACAAACAGTAAAAATAGATAGCGAAAGCAAAACAGAATTATCTCTAAGGCGGGCCGGACTGCTCCAAGTAAGGAAATGACCTCATAAGGTAATCATCATGATCATGGTACTGCTCTTCTACCTCTGTCCCATTCGATTCACCTAAGTACATAATTTGATGGCTAATGTTTCAAGGCCCGGGCCTCTATGTTGATGTCACGGTGGCATATATCTACTATAAAAAGATTTATTGCTGTTATTTTTAATTCATCAAAAATAATTATGCCATCGGTTTCAAATGTGACTGTTTCAAAACCTATCAGTGAAAGTTATAACCCATACCCCGCTGCATGCAACTGGAATGGCATGAATGGTATCAATAAGATTGCAGACGAATTGAAACTTGGTTTGTGACATACAGAGACAGACTCATTTAATCGCCAGTTGTATCTAGCAATTGGTTTCCTTAAAACTCAGTGCAGCTATAGCTTTTCATAGCTTAGAAAGTATTTTTCAACACTGACATTATTGATCACTCGAAAAAAAAAACTTAAGAGGCCAAGGAACGTCATTAACGATGACTCAATGGAGTAGAGAGTTATTGTACAGTAGCCCAGTTCAAATGTTCTGTCCGTACATAACAATGCATTTGTAATCCGTAGTAAAACATGTTGTTAACCCATTACTTATTCTATTCACTGGAGTCAATAAGTATAGATAATCCCCACTTGAGAAATTGCAATCCTTGACAGTCCTTTTGTGTTTACACGATATAAAGCACAACTAAAAATCTCTAGGCGTTATGCTTTTCGTCGAAGACAATAGCCTATCCTATACTTTGATTGACAGGCCTCTTTTGTGCGGTAAAATTAATTCGATACTTCTTTTGTCATTTACGATTTAGTTAACAAAATCCTTTGTCCTTTAATGAGATAACGGACAGAACATTTGAACTAAGCTAGTGACCATTTTGAAGAATTGATTTTTGAAAACACATTAAACAAGACAGAGATGACACGTCATATGACATTTTCGCGCAATCAAGAATGGACAATTCAAAGTTGGAGAAGAATATGAAAACCTGAGAAACACATTGGCGGGAGACAAGATGTTGAACAAAACCTTACGGACACGGGAAAGCAATTTATTAGTCTGTAAAGTTCTCAGTGATCATTCGAAGTATCGAAGCTGATGAAAAGATGAAGGTTGGAATATTAATAGTTGACATTGAAGTATATCGATTATATTTGTAAAAGTGCACATCAGCAAATGTCAAATACAACGAAATGTTTGTTATTATATAAAATTATCTAGGTTGAAGATGATGCGGGAGATGATCTTACGAGTTCTGACTCTCCCGCCGGATTCGCTTGTTTTATAAAAAAGTAGCTATATATATAATATGATGAGATACGCATGGCCATTTAATTTAATTTCAAGAATTTTTCACGTGGTGTACAATAATCATGATAATATTTTAACCAATGCAAGGTGTAAATAATTGTCATTTAAAATAATCATTTTCGTTCAGAATTGGCTTAATAATAGGCACAATTTGTGCCAAGTATATCTTAATACCAATATAAGTCTATATTAAAAACAATTAATAGAAATTTGTCTGGAAAATATTTTGAACGTATTGACCACTGTGACCACACTGCAAAAACTGTAGTGTTCTACAACACGTTCAGAACACGTTCTGAACACGTTCAGAACACGTTCAGACATGCCAAAAACGCGTTCTAAATGTAACAGATATAGAACGCGTTTTTGACACGTTCAATGTGATCTGGATGTGTTCCAGTGATGTTCCAGAACGCTTTCTATATCTGTTACATTTAGAGTTTTTGCAGTGCAGTCATTGTCGCTATACTCAAAATAAAAGTACGTCATTTATTGCAATTTCAATGTATTTTGTTTTAATTTGACTTCAATTTATTGCCAAAATTAATGAGCATGTGAAATGATGCTGAAAATTAACTATTACACAATTTATACC
>JXSR01S002305.1:39041-54518 GCA_000969725.1 Ophiothrix spiculata
CAACAAATAGCCATAACAGAAAAAGTAAACATCTTTGAGCCAAATCGTTTGGAGGGTATTCATATCTACCAAAACAAGCCCAATAAGCCCCAAAAAATCAAAGGTCAGGGAGTGACAGATGGCGCTTCATTTTTAACACTTTATAATATTGCTTTAAATAGAAACATTATCATATATTCAAAGGGTTATATTTTACTGATTTGACTGATGTTTGAAACCAAAATTTATATCTTTAGTGGTGCCCTTAACTTCTCCCTCCTCACATTTTGAGAAATCTTCGGACGAGAAACAACTTATTTTTTAATTATGTAGCATAAAGTTTCAAGTGTCGTCTACTTATTTGAAGTGCACATCAATGAAAATGCGTACAGGTGTAGCTAGGTGTGGCAGACAATTTATCTACACATTTTTATATACAATCAATTTGAACATAATGAGAAAACGCGCTAAAATTATCACCCAAGAACTCAATTCCACAACTGTTGCAATGTACATGACGATTGGAATTACATGTATCAATAACGCATATCACTTCGTAATTTGTTTAGCATGCTTTTTTTTTCGGATTGAAAATACTCTGCGAACTGTTACTGCACTATAAAACGGTCTAGACCTATTTCAGTAGTTTTAGTGACTGTTGAATTTCGTAGTTACATCTGCTGACACCATGGAGGCGGCCATAAAGGACTTCTGTCAGAAGACAAACAGCACTCTTGCTAAAGCAGGACCGGCAGCTGATTTGAGTGGCAACTGGACATTTCAAAGTTCAAGTGATAACTTTGAAGAATTTCTGACTGCAGCGGATGTTGGATTTATGAAACGCAAAGCCATATTGACTTTAAAACCCGATATCCTAATCAGGCAAAGAGGCAACAAATTTGAGATTACCACAAAGGCAACAGTCAAAGAGATGGTTCTACGATTCACAGTGGGAGAGGTCTTTATTGATGAGGAGAATCCATTGAAAGATGGCCCGACTAAAACCATCGTAAACTGGGAAGGCAGTCATCTTGTTCAGAGATCTGTTGATAATGACAAAGATCCAGTAACTTCGCGCTTCATTGAAAATGGTAAATTGATCGTCGCACAGAAAGTGGGAAATGTTAGAGCCCGTCGTGTTTTTACTAGATCATAAAATGGGTGGACGTTATTTTTTTAAAGACAATTCCATTCATAGTTGTTGCGCAACTGTTGCAGCATGGGGAAGCATGCACTTTGACTGTCGCTGTATACACCGAATACTGTCGTAGAACATGGATTATCATGGTTATCAATTTAATTTCAGTTTCAACTATTTATCCTCGACATTTCATTGCAACCACAACATTCACAATGACTGGTTTTTTCAATTTTGCTGGCTTGTGTTTTCAAGATAGACAATTTTTATAAATTGTTTGGCTGACCGAACTGCTAAAAACTATTAACATCATTTTACATCAAATCTGAAAAATGCACCTATAGAGTGGGTGTAAGAAGCTTGCAAACATTTGGAAGAACAAGGAAGGGCTGTTGCATCTTTTTTGAATATTGGCCTGCTATGAAGTTGAAACTTATATTAAATGACATTTTTCACTCAATTCATGTATTTTGATTCAATTATTGTTTCATGCAACGTTTAAATTTTCATTTTAATATACACGTTTTGAAATACGTGCAGATGTGGTGAAGTTTTTATCGATATTTAGCTATATTCAATCGATTGCATAAATAGAAAGCGCGCTAAAATTATCACCCATCTGTTGCCCATGAAGAATAAAATTATCAATAATACAAATCAGTTTACAGCAAATTTGTTCATCGAAATTTACACATCATCCAACTGCCACATGCACAGAAATACGGTATACTACATGAATGTTCAGACCTAGCCCTATATTTTGACTGTTGAGTTAGCATACTTGCCTTTTTGTACTACACCATGGAGGCGGCTATAAAGGACTTTTGTCAGGACGTCAACAACACTCTTGCGACAGCAGGATTGGCAGATGACTTGAGTGGCCACTGGATATTGGAAAGTACAAGTGATAATTATGAAGCATTATTGTCTGCACTGGACGTTGGGTTTTTGAAACGCAAAGCCATATTGAGCTTGAAACCCGAGATCATTATCAAGCAAAAGGACGGCAAATTTGAGATTACCACGACGACTTCTGTAAGCGAAGCTGTGCTACGATTTACAGTAGGAGAGGAGTTCATTGTTGAGAAGCATCCACTTATAGATGGCCCGATTAAAACCATCGTCAACTGGGATGACGACCATCTTGTTCAGAGATCTGTTGATAGTGACAAGGATCTGGTAACTTCGCGATTTATTGATAATGGTAAATTGGTCGTCGCACACAAAGTAGGAAATGTACGAGCCCGTCGTGTTTTCAGTAAGTCCCCGAGTAAGTCATAAATGGGTGGAAGGAATCATTTGAAAAGTTTTCATTATCTCGACTCGACCATTCATGGGTGGAAGCGTAGTACTGTCTCTGAACTATCTGAATATCTGCTGGGATTGCTGGGATCTGACCATAACTCTCAATCTTATTCAGCATTTCAACTATCAATCCTTGGAGCTTTTAACCATATTGACTGGTTTTCGATTTTATTGCTTGATTGTCTTAAGATCTTCTGACTGCATTAACATTAAGATATATTATGTCTTACGTAAGTTTGATTTGACATTTAAAACACTCTCCGTAACCGTATTCTGACTAGAATATATAGAAACTGAATTAAATCCGTTGAACATAATGTTGCGTTTAATGGCAGATTTATTGAGTGGGCCACAATCATCATTTTCCGGTACATTCGAATGAGGCAATTAATAAATGAACTCGACAGCAAGTACTTTGTTTTATAGTACATGGTATGCATCAAATACACCGGTTGATATGCACCGGTCTTGTATCATTGTATGGACACCGCATTTCGTCATTTAGGACACCTCAGTATTAAATTGCTTTTGGTCAAGTCTTGGACTACATACGTTTTATGATTTTTGCCAATTTGCCCTCAGAATTTTCGACTGTGCCATGGTAGAAAGGTTAATCTTGAATAGCAAGTCTCTGAGGCTTGAATCATTAATAGATCTAGACTATCTTTTACAAAAGAAAGACTTCATGGTATACAGCTATCGATAATATGTTTCGCATGCCAAAAATACTGAACATTACAATAAGCCCGCATGTGCATCTTTAAGGTTAATTATTGTTGCAAAAATAGTATCATCAATATTGAATGCTGAATAATACAAATACTATTGAGTGTCAGAAAGAGCGATAGTAACAAAATATTCCAAATTTAGACTTAACCATCACACGAGGCGAAGCCGAGTGCAATAGGTACAGTTCAAATTTAACCAAAATGGTATATTTTTCTATAATTTGCACGACAATCAATACTTGTTTTATATCATGAAAGTTTTGTTCATTGAATGCAAAGTACAAAACTATCGCATGGCTAAAATCACTCTAATCATTATGTAATTCATTCTAGCTTATATTATACACGCATGCGTGTCATACGACCATCTATCTGTTCAAATGAAGCACACCCCTGGATACAAATGAAGTTATTTGTTGTTATAATTATTATTTCGTCATGTGAGTGCAAGAAAGTCGTATCTGCAATAGCTGCCATTTGTCATAAATTTGGATTGCACACTAGCTGTCTAATCTCCTATCTTGGGTCAGTGGTTCTTGAAATGGTTCTTCAGGTGACACCGTCACCTGAAGAACCATTTCAAGAGCCACTGACATAAGACAGGAACATTTTGAGGAATTTCTCACGTTGTTATGACAAGGAATAAAATAAATATAACTTGGGGCAGCCATTGCAGATACGACTTACTTGCACTCACATGACGATTTGTTCTTTATCATAATCATATGATATTGAAACATCATTGAGATTTATCACCTGCCCTGGTAATTGGCATTAATTGAACCTGTAAAAAGTACACTGTCGAATAGAACGAGAGACAAAAGAAGATCGATGGACTAGATCTATTGACGTTCAAATGCATTCAGACTGATTCATTTCCCAGGTTTCATTTTACACCTATTGGGTCACGTGATTAATTCTATTACTTTAATTGAGAGCCATAATTTTCTTAAGGCCATGTCACACATCACCGTACCGTACGAATAACGCACTAATAACGTACACTGGTTTGGTAATCGATTACATGTATTTCAATGACCAAACTAGTGTACGTTATTAGTTCGTTATTCATACGTTTCGTGATGTGTGACAGAGCCCTAAAGGCGGTGTCACACATCACCGTACCGTATGAATAACGTACTAATAACGAACTTGTTTGGTAATCGATATTACATGTATTTCAATGACAAATCCAGTGTACGTTATTAGTACGTTATTCGTACGTTTTGTGATGTGTGACACCGCCTTTAAGACCCTGTCACACATTTGCGATATTTCAGTTCCGGAAGTTTCCATTCATTCCTTATAGGTTTGGTCTTTTATTGAGAACAATAGACTCATCGTAGGAATTAATAGAAGTTACCGGACTGAAATATCGCTAACAAGACTACACTCTTAGAAAGGAAGGATCAAATATGAGACAAAAGGATCAATTTTTTTAGGTATCAAATATGAGCTTACCCTTTAAGGATCAAAGTGATCCAAAAATAAGGATCCAAAATTCTTGATCCGAAAAAAGGATCAAATATTTCTTATAAAAAAGATCTGCCTAAAAACATCTCACTGAAGTGACCCTAGCAGGGTTTGAACCCACGCCGCATGTACACCATGTAATTACGAGACCAACGCTCTAACCACTCGGCCACGGAACAGGCAGTTATCAAGTGTGATAAAATCATCGTATTTATACCATTGTATACATTCCCGGCTATGTAATGGATATGGGGTGTACTCAAATATGAAACAAAAGATCACGTGGTGTCAAATATGAGCTCATCCTTTCCGTATCAAAGTAATCCAGAAATACGGATCAAAACTTTGATATTGTAATCAAAAAGGATCAAAATAAAATGATCCTAAAATCGGATCAAAAATGATTCTGGTGAATTTGATCCACTTGTATATATTGATCCGAAAAAGGATCAAAACGATCCACGTTGGATCAAAAGTGATCCTTAAAGGATCAAAATAAAATGATCCGGAAAACTACTCGTATATTTGATCCCGGCCTTCTAAGAGTGTAGCTAAGACTTAGTCACACATCGCCAAACGTACGAAAAATGCAGAATAACGTAAACGGGTTTGAGAATCGATATACACTGTAGGGTCTGGGATCTGGGAGGCGGAGCCAACGAATGGAGACGTTGTTACGTCATGGATGTCCCACCTAGGCAGGCTCTGCAGTTTAATGAGTGTGGATTTGCGTCATCAGTGGACTCTAGTTTTCTTTAGGCATTTGTTTATTTCTCCAAATTGCCCCTTCCTTCCCTTCACAGCTTCTTTTCTTGTTTTTACTATTTTCGACCGGAATGGCAGTCCACACTCAGATACTTTGCCCATTTACATGTCCTTACCATCAAATTCATAACCTCGTAAAAGTATATCCTCCTGATTCCGCTAGCTGAGTCATGTGTCTGTTATCTTCTTGTTCAAGAATTAGTTTTGTCTGCTCGTTATGTCGGAAAACATATTTTGTTATGTTTATTTAGCCCGGTTATGTCTACTTCTTTAGCTGTTATTATCATAATATTTTTTAACCATTCGTTGTAAACTCGTTTTAACTTTTTATATTTTATCTATGAAAAAATGTCTCCGAAAAAAAAAATGCTGTTGAATGTAATATCTACGTTTAATTTGTGTTGTAAAGCGTATAGATGCCTTTGCTTATGCGCTTTATAAATTGAATTATTATTATACACTTATTTCAATGACCGAAATAGTGTGCGTTATACGGTGATGTGTGACGGAGGCCTTACTTATAGAGCAAAACGTATGCCTAACGTACATAATCCCACATATTGTGGCCTAACTTATCATAATTAATGTAATGTTTCTCGGTAATCAATTATGCAAATTCTATGTTAATGACCTTGTTGTTTCAAAACTATTTGACGAAAACCTTGCAAAAATTAAACCTGGGTATTTCTAATTTTAAACTTATGTTTTTTTAATAAAAAAAGAACATGATAGACTAAACAGGTCACGTGACGCTCCCCGGTCCAAAAGCATAATTCATTTTCGAGGCCAGTTACATTTACGAATTAAAGCCATTTCAGTGGTCTGTCTCTTAGAGGACAGTCCTTGATTGAACAGGTTATTGATCCGATATTTTATTTTCTACAATTTTTCACCGAAATGCATTTAGATTTAAACGTTTTCTTTTCTTTAATCATATATTTTAATCCGACAGGGTTTTTTTTGTGTCCGAAAAATGTAATGATGCGACAGGTAATTAGCCCCGGGCCAGGCGGTTTACGTCTCCGTGTATCCTTGGGCAAGCAACTTTACTCTAATTGCTCCGTGGTTCGGATAGTTTACGTTAAGCCGTTGGTCCTCTGTGCGAATGCTCCTTCTTGGGGCGCTGCAAACAGTGTAGGCTATACATGGTGAGTTTATTACGAAAAGCTTTTATTCCGACAGGTCAATATTCTGACAGGTAATTGAGCCGACAGGTTTCTTTGCGACACCAATTTCTCCAACAGATCGTTTCTGTCGGAGAAGAACTGACTAATAATTATTACTTTAGTACGGAATACCGACAGCTACCGACGTGCACCATTTCCCTTGGTAGGAATTGAATACCACATTTTACCACTTCTTATCTTCAATTTTGTTTTATATATTAAGGGAAAACAAACCAACGGTCGACAAACCCCCTCGAAAAAAATACATTAAACTTGGTGATACAAGAATATCTACACCCTTAGAAAGAAAGTATCAAATATGAGACAAAAAGGATCAATTTTAATCCTTTTTAGGTATCAAATATGAGCTTATCCTTTAAGGATCAAAGTGATCCCAAGAAAAAGGATCAAATATTTCTTATAAAAAAGACCTGCAAAAAACATCACACTGAAGTGACGCTAGCAGGGTTTGAACCCACGCCGCACTCATACCTGCTGGTAATTACGTACGAGACCAAGGCTCTAACCACTCGACCACGCCGGACTGTGTGATGATATCAACGTATTTATATATGTTACACCATTGTATACATTCCCCGCTGTGTAGTGGATATTGGGTTGTACTCAAATATGAAACAAAAGATACGTTGAAACGCGGTATCAAATATGAGCTCATCCTTTCCGTATCAAAGTAAACCAGAAATACGGATCAAAACTTTGATATTGTAATCAAAAAGGATAAAAATAAAATGATCCTAAAAAAGGATCAAAAATGATCCTTGTGAATTTGATCCATTTGTATATATTGATCCTTAAAGGATCAAAAGTGATCCTTAAAGGATCAAAATAAAATGATCCCGAAAAAGGATCAAAAATTTGATCCCGGCCTTCTAAGAGTGTAATGCAACATTTTAAATTGTTGTTCGTTGTGGTTGTTAATGAACTTATGAAGATATCTCCATACGTTAATATATGAATGTAAATGAAATTAAACAAACTTGGCTTCAAGATGCTGAAATTACTATAGTCATTTTATCGACTTGTCAATCCCACAGGAAGTACTACTTAATCAAAGTCTTTCTTGCTTTATTCTGTATTATTCTCCCAATGATCATATCGAAGATAGGCAATAAGCGTCACGCCCTTTTGAAAGGATGGAGGAAATATGAGGTATGATCACTGTTCGCCAAGCAATGTTACAGTGTTTGCATGTGAAAAAGTGTAATCACATTTTCTTCAGTCATTTTTGAGTTCATTTTCTAATTTGATACTAAGAGCACCATTATAGCTGAGGTAATTCGTGCTCGTAGAATGGCAGCACCAGCGAATCTAAGTGGAACATGGAAGTTTGAAAGTGTGAGTGATAATTTTGAAGAACTCCTTACAGCGATGAATATTGGAAATATGAAGCGTAAAACCATACTGAAAACCAAGCCCGTGATCACAATTAAACAAGATGGCGACAAGTTTGAGATTATCACAAAAACTTCGGTGAAAACTCGTGAGATGAAATTTAGAGTGGGAGAGGATTTTACGGATCAGAACCCATTGAAATCAGTGCCATCAAAAGCTGTGGCTACATGGGAAGGGGATACTCTGGTTCAAAGGTCTGTTGATACGGACAAAGATCCAGTGATTTCACGATATATCAAGGATGGAAAATTGATTGTTAAACAGAACTTGGGCGATGTTGAGGCCTATCGTGTATTCTGCAAATGAAATCATGGATGGATACCTATTTAATATCATTGGTATTGTGATTTATCGACAAATGACTCCTTTTTGTTATGGAAACATTATTCATTCTAAATTATATATTAGAAAATGTTTACCCTGTTAGTTGCCTAACGAATTGAGATCTTGTTACTTTAACTTCAGATACATGTAACTAATGACAATAATTAAGAGACATAGAAAGTAGCGAGGAAGACGTGATCATTTGCGAGACTCCTGCGGGCCAATTTGTACTGCTATTACGCAAAGCTTTGTACTCGAATACTCTTGTTACACCATAGCAGCCAGGGGCGTCGGAACCGTAGGCCACATGGGCTTTGGCCGCACCATTTTTTTTGCCAGAAAAAAATTAATAATTTTCATATAATTTGATGCGTTTTATTGTTGTCGTAGCATAAATGATTATAACTTAAATAAAACTGCACATCTTCGGTTTTTGGGTAACCATGTTGTCACATGGGGCTTAGTTGTTTCATTATTTTTAACAATTGAGGGGCCACAGGCCGCACCACTTTTACCAGTGGCCGCGTCACTTTTATTTTCCTTCCGACGCCCCTGATAGCAGCATTATTATTGATAACCCGCGCAATGGTTTTAATTTAAATTGGATCTACTTTTTCCATGGATACACAGAAATCAAGACTATCTGCATTTTTGTATATAGATAGTGGGGAAGTCTTAAAATCAATCAGGAGTGGCAGCCCAATGCTTGGTGCATAAACTTTCTTTCCTTTGGGACTTTCTTGCTCATCTGTATACATCATCCTTGATGTGAATATAAAAGGAAGAATTATGTGTGCATTATTCATATATTGTTCATTCCATTAATATAGATATCTGAATTTGTAAAACGTATAGATGAGTTGACACTAATGTTTATAAACATGGATAAGGAGCTAGTCCACAGATATGCATGAGGGAACAACAAATGATTGCTTTATAGCCCTACTTGATTTGGCGTGAATTTTGAAAGCATGTGTCCTAAATAAAACCTTCTGCGTACGAATACTACCGGGCAAGGAACAATGGATATGACCACGCACACTGCCGGGCATGACGTCCTATGTCAACTTATCTATAGCAACCAAAACTCTTTTAGTTGATCAACTGCAGTAATTGGAACAGCACACAATTACGGATATGGATCCCGGGATATGGATCCGGATGCTGAATTATAACATTATTGACACCCTAGTAAAAATCGAGTACAAAAATAGTACAACATTCTCAAGGTGCACATTTGGAACATCATTTAAGTACAATTTGAGTACATTTATCTGAGTACACAAATTTGTACTATATTTGTACTAAAACTGTACTATAATTGTGTTCCAAATGTGCATCTCAGGAATGTTGCACTAGAATTGTACTCGATTTTTTCCAGGGCAAGCTCCCAATCTACGGTGAAAAGACAGGTGCTACAATCTGGGTGTGATATATATTATGCATAAATCAAATGTTTTGTTTTTCATTTTTGTTTTCAAATAACGATATCATAAATTCGATTTAAAAAAAAGAATACTGAATACACCTCTTAAACATATTAAAATAAGAGTTGTAAAAGTGTCACAAGTTGCATATTTAACGCAAATTGTTTCACAAAGATTTCCATCAATAAATGAATGAGCAAGTGCACCAATCGATTAGTCTGACAGGTGCACAGATAACAGATGGATAATTTTAATTAAAAATGATGAGGCATACAACCTGTATGGTTAGGGAAACATAATTGCAATGCAGCATTCGCCTTCCAGGATCATTCGCTAAAGTTACACGCTTTAAATGTTTGTTTTTTTGAAGAGCCAATTGCAGGGTATGTTTAACCATATGCATCGTGCACCATGTACACCATAGAAGTTGACAAAACTTTTTGCAAAGGCCTTACATAGAATATGCCTCTCTTGATAAAATTATGTCGAAACCATGCAAAGACGGTCCATTAAACTTGAGAAACTTACACGCAAAGATTGTAAGGTTTTTCTGGGACACCCTGAAAATCATATGAATTGTGCAAAAATACCACAAATGGTAATTGGACTAATGACGACATTTGTCTAGTCTATCCCATCGATATACTCGACATATTGGTGCGATTTTCAAAGCACGGATAAGGCCGAAAACGTTAGCTTGATTGTAAATTAATTTGTCAATCGGAAATCATTAAAATCATTTATTCATTAAATAAATTTTTACGTACCGTGTTGATACCATCAGCATGGGTTTCTATGCAACAAATCAGAACAAGTTATGCACCCTGCTGTCGAAGTGACGTAATAATCGGATCGATTTTCCTCAGCAACCGGGCCACACTATCCACGGGACGGGTGACATCAATTTGAATTCTGTATAGTCATAAAGTACTCAAGTGCCAAAGGAGTGAGCTGTGTGTATAGTATGATCAGTTGCTGTAGAAACCAAGACTATGAGTCAGTTTATAGTTCATATGAGCTACCAAATATTTGATGCAACAATTCTTTGTTATCTTATAATCTGATATATAATTCCAATGTATTTCAATAACGGAGGCTTGGTGATGAAAAATAAATGCACTTACTTGTATTTTATTTGATGTCAAATGTTTGTTTGTTTATAACTCTAAACATCCGTTATTGATAAGAAGATGCACTGGAATTAATGTAATAACAAAGACTTGTTACACACAATATTTGCTCTCCAAAAGAAGTATAAACTGACCTATATATAAGCACTTCGACAGCGAATGCGTAACGAATTTAACATCTTGAACACGGGATAAAATGATTCAAACGCTTAGTTGTAGGAAATTATATCATTTATTTATTTCTATTGAACAAAAATGCGTTGTGCAGTTCTTGTGTTTGGTCATTCATACTTCGTTCATCAAAGTAATGAAATCACGGTCAACTTGAACACTGTTGAAAAATGGCCGTCAGAGTATCGTTCATACATCCCGCGTACAATCAGCAGTTTGAGGTGCGACCATCACAGCAGACGATTTTGCTTTAGCAGTCAATACTCTGATACTGCATGGTTAGAATGATCTGAAAAGAGAATGTCTTCGGAAGATATGTCCTTAGAATGACCATCAGTTTTCAGTTCTGTTTGCTAATTACAGGTAAATAAAGTTTGGCAAGTTCACATCAAAAGCTATCAAACAATACAATAGAAGAAAGAAAACTAGAGAAGAAGAAGTTCAAGAGTCAATATTTATAAAGTCTTTCGATGTGCATTTATGCCTTCTTGAAGACACGTTTGGCGGTGGCTCCTTGGACGGTCATGGTGACATGGAGCTCACCATCGACGAGTTCGCGGACGGTCTTGGATCCTTTCTCTGTTTCGGTGACGAGTTTGTCGCCCTCCCAGTTAGCGGTGCCTTCAATCTCCATGCCCATGATGCTCTCCTTGAATGGTTTTCCAACGGAGACTGTGTGCTCCCTGGTGGCAGACTCAGTTTTGATCTTGAAGTTGAAGTCATTGCCAGTCTGGGTCACCTCAAGTTCGGCAGTTTTGGGGATCTTGTCGGCGGGGACACCCAATTTGGTGGCGAATTCTTCTGCACCGTCGGTGCGGACGAGAGTCCACTTTCCGCTGAAATCGACAGGCATGTTGATTGGTTAAGTTTTGTCTGCAAAGAGATGTAAAAAGAGAAAGAGTGAATACTCGGTTCATAAATAAGCATATTTGCAAATTGAAATACTTAGTACCTGATTGCCCTTTGCCCTTTACATTCTGAGGACAAGAAGAGACGACCTAATTATGTCCTTGTTACTGTATTATCTTAACCAAGAGCTCTTATCTTAAGCATCATGTCCAAGACAAGCCAATACTAATTATACTTATCAATGTTTGCTGTAAGATAAGATACAGATTAAAAGTAGCGTGATTTCAAAGTGGTGCGATTAGGACCTTGCTATCTCCTTGCTATCTAAACATGCTACAGTATGACTCATCCATCGGTACCCGGATGCGAGTTGATTTTCATATCAACAACAGTTTTGAATGTGAGTAAAGAGCAAAATAGTGTTGTCCCTAAAATTCAACAGGAAATTAGCAAAAGAGGTTCACCATCAGGATAGACTCACAACACGTGCTTTTATGGCGACACACCACAATAGAGCTTCCCATTGACTTACTGTACAAAATGGCTTCCTAAAAACACCCGTGAACTCAATAATAAAGCAACTGGTTGCTTCAACACCGCTTTTTCTCAGATGATTATGATCTCTTCTGACACAAAATGATGATAAAAGTACACCTTCAAGGCAAAAATTTCAATAAACTGGACACTGAAGTATAACGCCCCCTATCACCGACAGCCGAATTTTGTATTTCCAGAATCAAGCTCAATTTAAGGAAAACCCTTTAAATTTTACCAAATTAATCTGGTGATCAAAAAAGGCATCAGAGCATCTTTAAATAAACCTAATTTTATAATTAGAACAAAATATCGACCAAACATATTGCCCTTCCATACGTTTTGAAGTCCTGTTTTTAGAAGGGCAGTCAATTTTGCCTATTTTAGAAATGCAGGATTGCGAGTGCTAGTTATTTAGTGGTGTGCGCCCTTATACGCACGAGTAAAATATGAAAATGTGGAGTTGTGAGCAAAGTTTGTTTTGCTTCTTCTTTACGTAATTCTAAGGAAGCTTAAGGACAGATTCGTTTCATCAAAGTGCACTATTGTACATCCTGCACCTCTCTCAATCGCTGCACTTAAAAGATCAAGCTAAAAATCAATATTACTGGTATAAGAATTGAAAAACATACTACACACTAGTAGGCACTTACAAATGCGTAGTGATGTGAAAAAGTTCACCATATTCAACAGTTTGTATGATGGTAAGGCATTTACACATTGGAAAGATTTTACACCATGAAAAAAAATTCAAAATGAAATTGAGGACCCTAGAACTAAACATGCTAAAAGGGGTTAAGGGTGCAGTAAACCCCTCATTTTCAGAAATATTTTATGCATTGTAACTCAGCAACCTATAATTAAATCCATACAAAGTAATCTATAATATGTGGATGTGCATGTATAAGATAATGGTTAGGTCAGTTTTGGACCAAACTGTATGATTTGGGAACAAATGTCCAAAAACCCTTGTTCTTGGCCTAATATATTTGTAAACAACCTAACTAAATTTTGCAAACATAAAAGTTGAACCTCTTTTGCTTTCTAGAATCTAGAAACACATGTGAAGGAACGCGTTTATCAAATTTTTGATTTTGACTTACTTTTTTAACTATTGCCAAAAAAATAATCTAGAAATGTATAATTTTATATGGATTTGATTATCAGTTGCTGAGTTACAAAATAAAATATTTCTATATTTCTGAAAATAAGCTATTGAGTGTATTGAGTACATTTACTGAGACATGGTGAAAACATGATTTATGGTTCATACCAAAACCGTGTCCTCAATTGTCCATTCAGAATAAAAAAAAGTCAACACTATGGCAAAAAATACACATTCGGAATGAAAATGCCCTACAAAATATTTATTTCGGCCTCTAACAAGAAACATGTCTAAAGTGAGTTTAAAGAAACATCGTATAAATCTTTCTTTAGGATTTCCAGCTGCAGCTAAATTGGTTTTCAGTTTTTCTGGAAGTTTCCTTAGGTTTAAGTCCTTTTAAAATGTTCTTGTTGATAGATCAAACATTTTTTCTCACGATTAATACCTTTTCGCGAGTATTTGTGTTATTTGTAGATTTATCGCAAGATATGTAAACAAGCAATTATATAGGTCTGTATCGAGGAAGTGGAATTTTGTGTTTGCTGCAAAACTTGTTCAAACAATTATTTCTGATATCAACTAACGTTATAACTTTATTTTATTTTATTGCTCCGAATAAAACTATAAAAAAACCTCGACTGATTTAATACCACAACTTTTATGTGCTACATTTGTGTCCCGTCGCGGCAAAAGGGTGCAGTTGTCGGCTCGTACATGTTGCTCAATGCTCATTGTAGCATATCTGATGCATACAAATAGCATACATCAGATATAGAACTAGATATGCTACAAGGAGCAACATGTACGAGCCGACAACTGCACCCTTTTGCCGCGGCGGTCCACATTTATCTAGCTACTTTAAAAGTAGTAATTTGTATTTCCATTGAATTCAAAGATATGTAGTTCTAGAAGAAGCTATACTATCAAAAGGGCCAATTAGAATAAATCAAAATCTAATTCGTGTCTGTTTCACTGTTACATAATCTTTGTTCAAGTTACAGAGATAAAGTTGCTCAAATTTAACAATGCTAATGAACAGAATTTCAGCGAGACAAATTATTCATAAAATAAGGCAGATTTATCAAAAACAGTTGTGTTCTTATCAGCTTACCTTGTTTGACAAGAAATAAACAAAGATAATATCCTTGGATGTCGTCTGTGTGCAGGCGGGATAGAATCAGGGACGAGTCCTTCTCCAAACTCGATATTTATACGTCAGTTTATCACCCAACGTTTGGGACTTTCGTCTTCTGATTGGATACTTAAAGAAAAACATATTTGTCTCTAATAAGATACAGATTAAAAGTAGCGTGATTTCAAAGTGGTGCGATTAGGACCTTGCTATCTCCTTGCTATCTAAACATGCTACAGTATGACTCATCCATCGGTACCCGGATGCGAGTTGATTTTCATATCGACAACAGTTTTGAATGTGAGTAAAGAGCAAAATAGTGTTGTCCCTAAAATTCAACGGGAAATTAGAAAAAGTGGTTCACCATCAGGATAGACTCACAACACGTACTTTTATACGCACGGGTAAAATATGAAAATGTGGAGTGGTGAGCAAAGTTTGTTTTACTTCTTCTTTACGTAATTCTAAGGAAGCTTAAGGACAGATTCGTTTCATCAAAGTGCACTATTATACATCCTGCACCTCACTCAATCGCTGCACTTAAAAAGATCAACCTAGTAAAAATCAATATAAAAAATGGCAAGTCCACGTTACATCGTTGGTAAAATATATAAACGAAGAATGAAACTAGAAGGTGTGTTTCCACGATGTTTTAATAAGAAAATACTATTGCTGACGTTTCGGACGTAAGTCCTTCATCCAAGTAAAAATCAATATTACTGGTATAAGAATTGAAAAACATACTACACACTAGTAGGTACTTACAAAATAACGCGTAGTGATGTGAAAAAGTTCACCGTATTCAACATTTTGTATGATGGTAACTTGGTAAGGCATT
>JXSR01S002306.1:38681-56075 GCA_000969725.1 Ophiothrix spiculata
AAAGTCCGAACTATCCGACAGGTCACGTCAAGAAAGAAAATATTGCAACCAAGTTTTCAAATATTGATTGCCAGATCGCCGAATTAAATTGCTCATTAAAAGCTCATTTGCAGGATCTGTATACTGGTTGCACATTTTGAGCACACCGGGCATAACCCTTCATTATGTAATTTTTTAAATACTTGTAACATTGTGATCAAATGTTTAATAATTTACCCTAGAGAGTGAAATATTGGGCAAATCTTTTATTCTTTCCCTCCTGGGTCCAGGACTTGAATGATAATTAAAAAAATCCTTGACCGAGATTTGAACCCGGGAGCTTCCTTATTAATTGGACACTCAGCCAACTAAGCTACCAAGGGTACCTGGCATCAATGCGCCAGATTTAATTCAAATTCTATAAGCCTTCAGTCCAAATCCACATCTCTTCAATTTTCTAGCAAGAAGCATTAGGGACACACCATTAGATTTCCAGGGGGGAGCAGGAAGTTGGGTTCAGGGTTGATTTTTGCGCCCCATTCGAGAGCGAATTTTTCCCCCTTGGAAATTACTGTTTTTCTGCCTATTCCATGTTCAGGGGGAATTTTTTTTCTTCTGCCTGTGGAGGGGGAATTTTTTTTTCAAAAAACTTCCTGCTCCCCCCTGAAAATCTAATGGTGCGCCCCTTATGTAGAGAAACGATCTTATTTCTAGTAAAATATGTATGACAAAATGATTAGCCTACTTAGCTTACTCATGTTTTGAAATGTGCGCAAATCTTTTATTTATAGATTAATAACTGCGTATTACTTGACGCGACTGAAATTGTGCAAATAATGCACCGCGTGCTGAAGTTGGAGTTGTCCACACTCACGAGGATCAGCCGAGTGAGTTGTACAACTTTTAACTTTTCAATCTGACAATTATTTTTGTACAATTTCATGAGCGCCAAGTAAAGAGCAGTTATTATTAAATATTGTCATTCAGATTATTCGATATTATAGTTTGTTCACATATTCATGTATTGCCAAACACCATCTCCACTATGTAATAAAGGTGATGTACTGTCAAAGGAGCAATGTTTTAAATCTGAGTCCTGTGGCCGATTTCACTAACATTTAACAATGGTCGCTAAAACCCCGTTTTAATCGCTAACTCCAAAAATGATCGCTATATAGCGGGTATTTTTAACAATTTAGCGATCATCCTTGATGTTAGTGATCAAAAACGGGGTTAGCGACCATCGCTAAATGTTAGTGAAATCGGCCCCAGGAATGCCATGTAATTTTTTTTCTTAACACCACTAACATGTCTGGTCATCATCTTCTGTATCAAAGATTTGGCATGCTAATTTTGTTTGTTTATTTTTTGTAGCTGCCCATCTAAAAGAGAGGGGAACATGGATTGTGAAACCAGTTGCCTCCTCCAGGGGAAGAGGCATCTTTCTCATTAATCATGTAAGTTGCACAATGTGACAAGAAGGAAGGGGTTATTGAAGATCAGGGACAAACTTTTATGGGTGTCATTTGAAAGAAGAGACCCTCTTTTGGATTATCTTAAAATAAGTGTAGGCCATTTGGCTTTTCGTATTCCTGCATCTTGGGGTACAAAATACTTTTAGATGACAAAATCATTAATTTTCCTTTTATGGACTTGTTCAAATATCAGGCTACCATGTGTAGAAGGTGTATTGTCATTTGTGAATAAATTCTGTCAATGATAATCTCAATTTTATTTCAGTATTTTACTCCCAAGTTGAATATATATTGCAATCTTGTTGTGGGATACTGCTGGAAATGAAGTATATTTTTGTTTGTTTTGTTATTTATCAGCTTGCAGTGCTTGTCCTTAGGTGAAATCAACAACAATTTTCAACTGATCTAGATCTCACTAAATCTCATTCTTGATAGTCACAAAATGTTCAAATATGTTATAGACATGAGTTATATGTTGAACAAAGTGCTCTTCAGATGACGGCTCCGTAATGGATTGCCCATGGTGCACACAGGCGTGGTTACCATTTTTGGAGGCGGAAGGTCTCCGATTGTAAGCGAGATGAAAATGTGCTGTTTTCCCATCTCTTGTTTTGAGGATATAAGCTATAAGTGGAAAAAACTTGAGAAATCAAGAGTTAAATTGTTTTAGGTGTTAATTCAAATGTCTCAAACATTTGTCAATAATGTTGTGTCACAAGGAAGTTGTTCGTTACATTTCCATCAGAATTTTTGATTGAAAAGATCAGCTGACATGACTTCAAACAGGTCTTTCACCTTATAAGGACAATAAGGCCCGATTTCAGTTGAAGTGACCTATATCTGGATATGATTCACCCAATATTCGGAGTGAACAGGGTCAACTAATTGTTGTGTATTTTTCCATCCAACTCAAAAATGATTGTTATCACTTTAACTTTTCCACCTAGCCTCAAAATCTGCTTATAGATGACAATTATATAGTGTCAAGATACATATCAAATCCACTTACTATTGATGGTAAGTCTTGATCTATGAAATAACAATTGTGCTTTCTTTTTGTTGCTTTTAACCCTATAATCTACCCAACCCATGAAAATATAACACTGTTATGCTCTTTTTTTGTTGCTTTTAGCCCCAGAATCTACCCCTAAATGCTAATCTGCTCGTGTGTAGATACTTAGACAAGCCATTGACCATTGACGGTGAGTTGCTGCTTGAATGTGGTGTACTTTGTCGCACTTTCTTCCTTATTCTTATGTCAGCATATTCATTTTAGATATATACTTAGGTTGTGGTCAAGCAAGTACTTGCTAGAGCATTTGGGAATTTGGGAGGGGGAACAAAGGTGACGAAAGCTTGGTTGCTTGACTGAGAGTGAGCATGAAGTGAAGTCAACAAGTGAATCGATCAAAAGTGATTGCCCACATAATTTCATTCTTAAAAAAATTTAAAATTGGCCTATACTTCTTTAACTCTCTTTTTAAACTGAACTATATTGTCATTTCAGATAAAAAATTGTTAGCATTGACTTCAAAACCATTTATGGCTTGTTTTGGCCAATAATCACGATTAAAAAAAAATAATAAAACAAAAAATCACGATTGTGTGTCTTCGGTGCTACTTTTTCATAGTCACATCAGCATTTTAGGACACTGCTTTTGTGTTCCTTTGAGGTTAGTATTAAAGGCTCAAATACACTTTCCTTCAGTGTGGGACATTGTTTTTTAATACAACTTATGTCAGGAGGAGTTACAAGATTTTCCCCCAACATTTAGGGAAAATCTATTGAGTTATCAAGTCAAAGATGCCATTACAAGATAAGTCCTGGAAGCACAGGGTTCTACTACTTCTGGTATTAGGCAAAAAAAAAAAACAAGTTTGTTTCCTGTCGGTGGTCAAAAAACCTAAATGCGAAATGCGTTTTTTTATTTTATTTTGTTTTCTTGTTTTTTCTATTGTTCAAGAGGTGCTAAGGCAAATTTTGATTGAAAATCCGCATGGGTGATGATTTTTTCATTAAAAAAACCTGTCCGGTTTCAAGTTTTTGTTGAAAAGAAAACACTTCTTTAGTAAAAATTTTGCAATTTTCCCCGTTCATTTTATCAAATTGGCTATTTTGATTTTTGTTTTCTAAAACATCAAATAAAAAAAATAAAATGTGCAAATAATGACGCCAAAACGAAATGCGCGCGGCGCACGGGAAACAACTTGTTTTTTGTTTTTGCCTTAAACAGGATTTTTTTTATTTGGTCAAATATAGTAATAGCTAAGTGTCACCTATATGCATGCACACTGCCTTTTAATAGTAAAATCCCTGTTCACCCTGTGACAAGTGAGTTCAATCTTTATCAAGGTGTATCGTATCCTATTGTGGGCAATCACTTATTGCACCCCCTATTTAGCAGATTAATTGATGGCATTGTGGCAAATACTCAATGCACTTGCCATTCTAAAACAAACACAAAATGTCACAAAATTGTTGCATCAAATGGCATGTTGTACGCTTATCTAACCTAGACGCGCTCTGCGACCCTCGCCTAGATCACTGACTCAATATAGACCACTGATCAATATTGTCATTGACTATGCAACGAGACGTTCAAACCGAACCGAAGGTGAGGGTCACTGACCACCACAAGCCGAGCCCGATTGAAGTGCTAATCTAACCTTGCATTGTGTTTACTAACCCAGTATGTATACATAAAGCGTTGAGTCAGTAATATTTATGAAGCTGTTGAGGAAACTTTTACATGCAATTTACATGAATATTAAAGGAAAAGCAGGAAACAACTTCATTTTGCCTTGGCATATATATATATACCCTTTCTTGTGGTAAAGAAAATGGGAAATAGCCTCATTTTGCCCA
The DNA here is from genome assembly GCA_000969725.1 of Ophiothrix spiculata. Taxonomy (NCBI): domain Eukaryota; kingdom Metazoa; phylum Echinodermata; class Ophiuroidea; order Amphilepidida; family Ophiotrichidae; genus Ophiothrix; species Ophiothrix spiculata. The sequence continues at coordinate 43,002 of JXSR01S002306.1, forward strand.
AGGATGGACCTTTTTTGTGGTGTTAAAATAGGAAATGACTTTGGTTTCGAGGCTTTTTACTGCTATTGTGTGAATGTTGTTTATTCATCCCGATATATGCAGATCCAGTTATCATAAAAAGTAAGCATTTTATTGAATAAGAAGTTTTCTAACAGCATTTATTTTAAAGGAAATGCCAATTATGTTTTCCACAAATTTAAGGCGATCATGTATTTCACCATTTTTGCAGAAATAATTTCATGAGGGATTTTAAAGTAAATTTCAGTTAGGCTTTCCAAGAAATTTGTAGGCAGTCATGTATTTCACAATATTTGCAGAAATCATGGTGGAAAATTTCATTTGGCAGCAGCTGGGGCAGTGTAACAGTCAATTTCCTTCAATGCAATCAATGTGATGTAGACTGTTGAACACCCACCATGATCAGTAGTTAAAAGCTACACTACATAGATGTGCATAACACTTAACTTGTGATGTCAATTTTGCGGCACCATTTCATCTAGCGACGTAACTGCCTCATTGATGTTTCTGTACATAGTCAAGGTCCTTGTGACACAATCAAGGAGAATGAGTCAAATGTTGGCAAAATGGATTTTGAGTTATAGGGTGATAAAGGCACCAAATTCGTTTGTTTTTGAAGTACAAAGAACTATTTTGTCTTTGGAATAAAATGACTAATAAATTAAGGGATATGGATAAAAATGTAACATTTTCAGCACCAATTACTTAGTTTTAATTTAAAAAAAATCAAAATTGAAAATTGCCGACATGTGGCTCATTTCTCTTGATCGTGTCAAATCCGATGCCATCTTGTCTTACATAATTGCACTTGTTGTAAAGTACAACATAACACATTATTTAAGAGTTGGGTTTTGTAAAGCACAGCACTGTATAATATGACAAGAATGGGGCACTATGATTAGGGATATCAACGAGAAAATTTAAGTTCCTATTCAATTTGTGTTCATGACACATTCGAATTGCCCTCTGTTTCCAAAATAAAATGACACCAAGATCACATTTGTAGGTCAAGCGGTTCCGGAGATATTAAAGATTTTGTCCGAAAAAGTCGGCGCTTTTTGAGTTACAAATAGCGTTAAATTAGAGAAAATGTAAATATAAGGAATTTACTTCCGTGTAAAAATGACAAACAAACTAAGAAACGTATTTGTTTTGTATATTTTTCTTCTACAAGTGCCTGACAGTAGCTAAGCGTCCAAAAAAATCCCATGTCTCACTTCATATTGAAAATATCCGCCCAAATTTGAGGTCATTTGCACAATTTCAACAAATGGACCCGTTTGACAAGCTATTACAGAGATACAACGGGAGTAGGATGAATAAACAAACTCAGCACAGCCACTTACGTTAAACCAGGAAATCCCAACTTTCCTGGTTAAACCAGTATAGGTACGGGAAACAATGGCAATTACATTAAGTATACTTACTCCCGTAATCTTTAAAAAGTGTTTATATCTACAATATTGGAATGATTTTTACTGGATAAATGACATGAAAGAGTGGTGCATGTGAGTAACAGTATGATATTGAACCAAATTCACAATTATTTTGACTTTTACCATCCAAAAAGAAGAAAGAAAGAGGCGGTGTGTTTGCAATGTCCAGCCAGCTTTGTGCCGGGAGATGCCGGGTATACAACTCCAAGCATTATCCCCATTGATGGCGGTGATTTATAAAACACGTCGGAGTATGGGGTTTGGACCGGGGTTTGGAGGACATTTCGCGAAGTGATTCATACGTTGTTGGAAGTTAAAAAATGTACCATTTTGATCACGAATATCTACCGGATGCAATGATGCAGGACACTTTTTCGAAGACTTCCTGTGTCATCCAAGAATTGCAAAGCATTGGGAGATCTCAGACCGGAGCGGTGGTTTGGGGTTTCAAACGATTGCTGTGAAGTACAAGAGGTGGTTTTTAAAAAGTGTCCTTCTTAAATGGAACAATGGATCAATCTTCTTTAAAATAGTAGTTTAAATTTTGCCTTAAAGGGAGTGAATCACTTCGCGAAATTCCATTTTTGTACAATGCGATATACCGCAGAACAGGGCTTAATTTGAGTTTGCACGGCAACCTCTGGTCCATTTCCACACGGAGCTGCTCATTTATGAAAACATACGAACATTCAATCAACTATAATATATTTGTTTTATGATTGAAAACTAAAAAGAACCCCCCTCAATATTAAAAAAACCTCGATTTTTTCAATAGGTACATTTTTAATTATTTTACACATTATTGAACCCGTCATTGAGCAGTCTAAAGTTAAGGTACTTGAACAAACATTTCAACCCAGCACGGATTTTTCTACACTAATTGACATCCCTACTATGATGTGAAGTTTTACTGTCTTCATGGGGCAAGATCCACAAGAGCTCAGATGTACATCCATGTACATACCTCAAACTTTGTTTTGATATAGATTATAATAAAATATAAGCTATAATTCCTAATCAAATTTGCATTAATTAAGCCTAAAATGTCTGACATTGTTAATAACATCAGCTTTGTGATGTCTTTCACATGGGATGTTTGAAATATATAGGGAGAGGAAATTTATCTTGACTAAGAATGTTACCGTTCAAATAAAAATCAAACCGAGAATTTAACGGTTTTTACCATGCAAATGTTTATTGTCACTTTAAGATCATTTAAAATCATCTTTACCTTTAATGTGTGGGTTGAATTAATTAGTTGGATCACAGTTAGTCATGCTCTAATAACATACATGTGGTTTAATGTGTCATGTAAATCAGGCATGTCATTTAATAAAACAGGTAATGGGTAGCAATTATACCTTTTTGTTAATCCAGTATCATTAACTCAATTATTTATTATGTTTTGGGTGAATCTTCCATGAAAATACACCAATCACCATGGTTGATATAAACTAAATTACTATCTTTGGAATATTTTATGTCTCTATGCTTTTGAAAAGAGCATTTTATTTGATTTAATTTAATCCATAAATATTAATAGTTCCATAATATCAGATTTAGTGCAGTTCTACACATGCAAAGCAATATTTTCACCATCAAACCTCAGTCCTTAACACAAAGTGTATAAGAAATTATTTTGAGGAAGGTCGCTGCTTTCATAATGTCTCAAAACTCATTATCATCAAAACTTGTATACATTATTTTTATAGAAAGGGAATTTCACAAGGAAACTACTAGTCCCCTATATGAAGAGCTTGTTTCCAAAACATCTTACATCCATTTTTGTTAAACTGAGAAAACAAGGAAAGTTTATTATGACATTTGTACGTTGTTATTTTGAATCAAGTTTGCATGCAAATTAAGTATAATGATGTACTTGTTTACAATATTTATGTTTACAGAAATCAGACTAATGACAAATATTTTTTAAACTAATTACAATATTTCAAAAAAATGGATGTAAGAGGTTTTGTCACCAAACTCAATAATTAATCAATGGACAACAAACAAAATAAATCAATTTTAGAAATTAAGATCATATTTTCAGTGTATAATGATGTAATATAATAACTAAAACATTCACATCTATGTAGTAACACCTTCAAAGCCCAAAACCCAGCCTTTCCACCGCCCACCCACCCCATCCCCACCTTTTAAAGGTATGCTCAGCTAAAACCGTCCAGAAAATGAACAAAATGCAATAGCGACGTGGTTCACGCAATTTGCGGCATGTTCACAGGCTTATGATAGGTTGTAAATAACTTGGCAACGGGTTTTATGTCATATCCCCCTCCCTACCTCTCCTCCTCCATTACCCCCTCCCCCCACACCCACTTACATACGGTTTCCTTTCTTTACTTGATTATAAAACAATGTAATTTAACAGTTTCAGCATAATTTGTAAGTTTTCCTTCGTACATTTCGCTTATAAATCTTGCTGATATACGAAAACTCCCCATACCCCACCCCGTTTTCAACCCACCCCAATCAAACAATTCATTATGCGACCAGGGTATATTATCTCCACGATGACGAAATGCGGTGTGCCAAGATCAGGGGGTACTAATTGACTAGTGTATTGGATACATTATAAAAGCACAATGCATGCTGTCAAGTATGTAGTTACATGCAGTACTTGTCTAATTCAAATGGTGCGGGAAATGATAATTGTGCTACCCCCGATTGATTCATTAGTTACGGTCCAATAACAACAACAGGCATGGACATAAGAGGTTTTGTCACAAAACTATTTTGGATGCAAGAGGTTTTGGAAACAAAGTCAATTTTTGATTGACATTTTCAACAGATTATAGGCGGTTTTGCAACAAATCGTTATCATTGCTTGGAAGGTACGGTCAAGCACTATATGTTTCAGGTTAAAACTCAAATTCCACAAAAATGGATGTAAGAGGTTTTGGAATCGAGCTCTTCATATATACACCAGATTTTTGACTAAAAATTCAATGAAAGCAAGCATTGTTTTGTCAATATTTTTCAAAGTATCAAAACAAGAGGAAAAAGATCAAAATATTCAAAAATATGTAAAGCAGTGGTTAGCTGGAATGTTTTCTCACTTTTTCTGATTCATTCATTAGTTGTTAAAATATTTGTTCAAATTGACCATTTTTTGCTGTTTCTTTGATGTTGATGAGAAGAGGGAGTTAACATAATTGCAGTTGATCCGTTTTTAGTTTTTTCTTCTCAAATGATGACTTGCCCCCCTGGATTTCGAACCCTGAGCCTAAGCGTACCTTGCCCTGTGGTAAATCTAGCACTTCATTTCATTGACTGAAATCATAAAACGATTTCACAGGAATGTACAACTTATATTTCAGTAAACTAATCTAAAAAAATATATATTTCTGTTAAATTATAGATCAGATTGATTTATGTTTAGTGTTTTCTTCCTTTCTAATCAACAGGATTTAAGTTTGATTGTAGATTATATGTAGCAGTTACAAGCTATGATCCACTCAGGGCGTACATCTATGAAGAAGGGCTAGCAAGGTGAGGTTGCAATATATTATAGAAATAGTCATGACTTAAAACAGGCTACCAGCCCTAAAAACCTATTTGTAACTCCAAAAATAGGAAACAAGGATTTTGAATTGTTCACAGATGTTGTTAAGTACCTGTAACTCTATTAGAAATACATGAAATTTATAGGCTAGCAAAAAAAGTTAAAAACATCATACCATACCATGCTGCTAGGCAGATTTTTTTGTTCTAATAGCTCTCATTTCAAGGTAACATTATCTTTCAGTATTTTTCTTGAGACAAGTATTTTTTCCTTCAAATGTGTTTATTGCATTTGAAGGAGATTCAGTCCCAGGCACCGATTTTACTATATTATGTTCAGCCAAAATGCCTTTCACATTATGACTATTATGAAAAAGTAACATCAATTCCCTTACCTAACATTGTTCATTTTTAATTTAAATGAAAATTATCAAATAGGCAAGTATTTTAATTAGCTTATTAATTTAGAAGTAACAAGGTGAAATGGTATTCAAGGATATGTTTTCCTGTAGAAAGTGTATAGGCCTACAGTGGAAACTCTTTATAACGAAGTTGTTGGGAACAGAGAAATTACTTCTTTATATCCAAACATTTGTTATATCAGGGTTTTGAATATAATAAAAAACAACAGAAATTAGTATAATGGCATAGGAAAAAATCTTCTTTGTAACAGGGTTTTTCTTATATCAGATTTCGTTATAATGAGTTTCTACTGTAGTATAAAGTGCTTTTGCTTTGGGTGTTTGAAAACCTAATACAAGTATGATTATTGACTTGCAATAAACTGACCTTTTTCCCTCCCTCAGGTTTGCAACAGTGCCATACAATGCATCTAATAGAACAATCAAGAACCAATGTATGCATCTCACCAACTACAGCATTAATAAGAAGAGCCAAGATTTTGTCAAGTAAGGAGTTTAGCTAAATCAATTCATTTTTTCTGATGATATTGTATGCAGTTATTTATATGGGAGCACCTTTATACACATGGTTCGGTTGTGAGAGCATGTTATTAGTTACTGTGCGTAATTTAGTGTACATTTACATAGATGTACATCATGACCAAATTCAGCTTTAAAAGCAATGGTGGGGGAGTCCCCTCACCAGTGGCGTAGTGAGGGTGTTTGTCACCTGGGGCAAGAAATGAAACTGGCACTCCAAAATTAATTGGGCAAAACTGGTAAACAAAAAAATGTCCAGCAGCTTTGAAATAAATCGACAAAGCAGGAGGAACAAATATGGAAGAACCACATTGATTGTGTATCAAAAACAATTTCGAGAAATATTGGTGTCATGAACAAACTCAAACATTTTATACCTTAACGTATTCTACATACTCTTTACTGTACTCTTGTTTTGCCTTATTTAAACTACAACATTCTCATTTGGGGAAGTGCGTGTAAAACATATTTAGATAAGCTTGTTAAGTTACAGAAATGGGCAATAAGAACAATTTCTTGTAGTCATTATCGTAGCCATACTGATCCAATTTTTACCCAATTCAAATTGCTGAAAATTTTCGATATTTATACTCTTGAATTGGGATCATTTATGTACAAATATGCATCAAATGAGCTACCATCAGCATTCTCAAATTATTTTAAGAAACGTTCAGAATTCCATAACTATTCGACAAGACAACGAGACAATTATCAATATACCAATTTCAAAAGATTTTTTTCTGATCATTCTGTTCGAACTACTGGTCCACATCTTTGGAATACCCTTGATAAATCGATACAAAACTCAAAATCGGTTAAAAACTTTCGTAGCAATTTAAAACAGAAACTCATTTTAAAATATGAATAAATTTAGTCTGTCTTCAGAGTAGCAATGCACCTTTCCCGCCTTTTTCAAACTTTTCTTTTTGAGCATTTGTCCCAGTCTTGTCTAGTGGTTGTACGTTTCTTCTGTTTTTGTACTGTAAGTTGTTATTTATTTCCTTTAATTTAAGGGGTATTACATTCCACGGGCCTTATTGGCCTTCTAGTATTATCCTCCATAACTGTATCTGTATTTGTTTTCTTTTTTAAATGTTTTTTGATGTAGATTGTATTTTTAAATTCTTGCTTGATTTTATATTATATGTATTTGTTATAAAAATAAAATGAACAATGAACAATGAGGGGCAAAGGGACAAGATAAGTTGACAGTTGACTTAAGTTTGGCTTGGTTAGGAATGCGTTCCAGAGAAATTCGAAATACCACCCATAAATATACTAATTTTAAAATGAATGGGACCCATAGATGTACCAAATTGCTCAAAATTTGAGTTACATTTATACATAACGCCATGAAAATTTACATATCTTTGTGCAAATTTTCAAAAGTTTATGTGAAAATTTATTCAAATTTGTGAACATTTTGAAAAGTATATCCCTTTAAAATACCAGTACCCATTGAGGTGCACAAGGATGTAAGTTTTCCGGAATTCCAGATTTTTCAAAATGTGATAGGAATTTTTTTAATGCTGAAAATAGCAAGAAAATTGCTTCATTAACAGTGCAAAATCTAAAAAATTTCCAAAGGGGGCGCCCCCTTTGACCCCGCAAGGGGCAATCTGCCCCTTAACCTCTGGTGAATGCCTCGCGCTATGCGCTTGCTCGTGTTTATAATTTGTAGGATTTTTTTTGTAACAGTTACTTACATCCCTGGGTACAATATATCCTGATTTGTGTTTATGGCACATCCATATAAACAACCACTTTGTTCTAAGTAGGCTCTAGACCTGCTCTAGATGATATGCTTTAAAAGAACAGTGCTGGAAGAAGTACAACATCGTGGCAACAAATTTTCGCTTCAGTGATAAAACTGATGTCAGCAGCCCTGCTAATCATATAAACATGATTTTTTTCCCTTCCAGATGTAATGATGCTATGGTAGAAGATTACGGCAATAAATGGAGTCTAGGAGCTATGTTGAGGTATATCAAGAAACAAGGCAGGGATATCAGAAGTAAGTACTAGATAGGGAGAATTCATCATGTGAGTACAAGAAAGTCGTATCTGCAATGGCTGCCCTAAGTTATTTTTATTTTATACTTTGCCACAAGAATGTGAAAAATCCCTTAAAAATTCCTTGTCTTATGTCAGTGGTTCTTGAAATGGTTCTTCAGGTGACCGTGTCTCCTGAAGAACCATTTCAAGAACCACTGACCCAAGATTGGAGTTTAGACAATGTGCAATTCAAATTTATTACAAATGGCAGCTTTTGCAGATACGAATTGTCACTTCAGACTACTGTGCAGAATTTGAAACTACATGGTTCTTATGGTCAATAAATAGAACTTCCTATGCGGTTGGTATCCATATTGGGTAACCAAAGTTTCAGTGCACTAGTTGTTGTTTTTGTGCATCTTGTTGCCATTTAGTTCATTTAACATTTCTCAACACCCCAATTTTGGAGTCAAACGCGAAGGTGGACCAACGGCTTAACATGACTTCCGAACCACAGAGCAATTGGAGTCAAGTTTCTTGCCCAAAGGTGCTTAAGCCGCTTGGGTGGCAAAATTGTGCATTATAACTTGAGATATGGATTGAAGAAATGTAAGCTCACATTTCAAACATGATGATTGCGGACTGTGGAATTACTCTTGAAGACAGACAATTTGGGGGTTAATTTAAGGCGGTTTTTTTTACAAATCACCATATAATTTTTAATATATATATTTTTTTATAATTCAGAATCTTAACAAAAATCAAAACAAATATTATATCTTTAAACTTTGATTTTTTTTAATGGAGCCAAAAACTATATTCATGAAAGTTGATGAAAAAACTAGTTAAGGAGTTCAAAAGAATGTTTTTTAGTTTTTATGACTGATTAGATTTATCATTATTCAATGAAGAGTAAAATATGTAAAACAGTAATCATTATATATGTGATGACTCACCCCGAAAAGGGGGACTTTGCGACAGAACACTTTTAGAGTAACTTATTAAATTAGGCAGCAAAAAATAAAGAAAATAATAAGAATTTCCAGCTGATTTTCTGTTGTAAAATTTGATCGCCTTGATCAATTTCAACAAGTAAGGTATCATTTTAAAGCTTAGAAAATGCTGTAACAGATAAAATGATAAAATCAAAATTGATATTATCTGTAAAGTCCCCCCTTTCAGCGTGAACCATCACATATATGCAAATAATAAACAAAAAATTGCAATACAACACTGGTTCCCTTTAACCACACCAGTTTTCTAGCTAAATCTTGACCTATTCACCATTTTGAAAAGGAATGTCTCACAAATATCAGAAAATAAAAATTGTTTAGTATCTGCTACAGTGTACCATTCTCTCTCATTTACAGGAAAGCATCATAAAACAATTTTTGGGGGGTTTTAAGTGTGTAGTACAGGTGTATTATATCAATCCCCTTGAGTTCATGTTTCTGCTCTGTAGCTATTTTCAGTAAACTTTTTATTGTTTTAGTTACATTGCTATTGTGTATTGATTGCATTCTATACTGGTACTCTTATGTAACTTTTTATGAGTTTAGTTAATGTAGCTATTGTGTTTTGATTGCTTGCATAGGAAGTAGGAAGTACAAAAAAAATTATTATTTCATTCAAAGTCTCAGACAAAGAATTACCAATTTGAACATATGTGTTAGTTTTGAAAAGTATATATTTAACCAATATTCTAATGTTGAAAAAGTTCAAATACTTCCAAAAATGTATCAAAACCTTCCGTATAATTTTTTAACTCATCAATGGATATTGCTAATGTCTCATTAGAAAAAATGTATTTCCACCTTATATTGGCTTAACCCTTTGAACCCTGGCCATTCCAAGTGTATCTGTCCCGCTGACCGGGGCCAACCTGAAAGTTTCAAAACACAATATAACCGTTAAACAAAGAATACTTTGGTTAAACTAACTTTAATTTTGATTTCCCATGCATTAATCCTTCATTTTACAGTAGTCTTAACTGTTCCACTAACCACCATTCAAAAAATAAATTATTCATGTCGACCAACATATCCGACATTTTATGTTGTAGTCTATAGGCGTTGAAAATTGCAATCAAATTTACGTAAATGTGAGGAATTTTTCACCTCTGTCAAATAAATAAAAGCTAAATGACCCATTAACCATGGGTTCAAAGCTTTATTTATGTCTTCGGATGAAAATAAAACCATTAAAATTTGTAAGTACCCATGCAAGATGACAGGCACTTCAAGTTTCAGACACGTGACCTAGAAGCCGGAATACCGGCTCATCGTGTATACGGTACATGTACACGTGTACCATTTCAAGGGAACTAAGATTCCTTTCACACCGGCTCCTCAGGATCAAAGGGTTAAGTGTGACCCCAGTGCATTTTACCCAAATCATACATACATGTATAAATCAGACCCTGCAAAATAACTGAATATAGATAGATCTCTTCAGATAATATGATCTGTTTCATAAGCATTTGTACAAAACAACCATATTTTTCTATAGTATAAGATTATTGAGAATTTGACAAATTACCAATTAAAATGGTTTGTGTAATAAAATCTGCACGTGTACTGAATTCAGTTTCGGTCACATGAACCTAATACATCAAAGTTCCGTATGCATGACTGATTTTTCCCTGGTCCCATGTATTTTTCAAAATAAAATCTGCATATTTATTAACTTGTTTTGAAGGTTGTGTAACCTTGCATTGAAGTAGCAATTCATTTTATGGTTGAAAATGCTATGGCGCCCTCTTGTTATATAAACCATAAATATAGCTACATGCATTCATAGAGGGCTCACTCTGTAATATATTATGATACTGGATGTACAGGTACTAACAGACATTAATAATTTTATGGAACTACTGTATATTTCAATCCAATAGTCATTTAACTTTTTAAAACAGTATAAACCTGTTTCCTGAAGAAATGATACAAGCATAGTTAAATCATATAATAGTAATGTTTTGCAAATAGGGGATTTTTTTTTCTTGCATCATAAATGAATAATTTGCATGTTTCTTTATTTAATTTAAATTTGTTGTTGGTTAGGTATTATTTTGTGATGCACAATCTTAATTTTTCACTTGGTATTCCAGAATGTTTAGTTAAGCTATGGTCACAATAATCGTACGATCAGCTTACGAGCAGTGTTTAGTCCGTTTAAAAGGACCACGACCAGTGAGTAAAGCGAGCAGCGAGGGCCTCGTGTGGTCCTATTAGATGGACTAAACACTGCTCGTAAGCTGATCGTACGATTATTGTGACCATAGCTTAACATTGTACAGAGCAAGGCCATCTTAGTAGTCCAAAATCGAATATGTTATGTCCAAAATCAAATATGTTATGATGACATTTTTTCTTTTTTGTTTTCTCTTTTCAGCTCTCATACACAAAATCGAGGATGTTGTCATCAAGACGTTGCTATGTGCTGAGATGCCAGTAGCTACTGCCTGTAAGATGTTTATGCCGCATAGAGGAAATTGCTTCGGTAAGGTTTAACACCAGACTTGATATTAATTGCCTTTTGAGTACAAAAAGCACCGTAGTGTACTGGTTAACAATCTCGCCTGGCAGGCATCTGGCCCGGGTTTGTTAACCGATGAAAGTATTTACTGAAATGGATTTTTAAAATCTCTGTTCAGTTGTATATTTGGCTTGATGATCTTCTGCTCCTAACTTGAAGTATATAGAGTTGGGTATATGCTCTATGAGAGATTTCTATCTTTCAGAAGGTATGTAAAGCTGTCAGTCCCATGTACAGAAGAGTCATAGCTGTATAAGAGTTGAAGCCATTATCATAAAGAATAGGGTATTCTACCCATGATTGTCCCAACCTATTTTGACCAATTTTTTTCTGGATTTTAAATTCTCTCTGCTTTTGACTCTAACTTTGGTTGTTGTGAAGTACCAGAACCAGAAATGTTATATGTGCACTCAATTCAAAGTATTCAGGGCCTAATACTTACGTCCATGTCATACAATGACCTTTCACTAGATGCCTGATTTACCACACATGATACTACCACACATGATACATGTGTATGCAGGTCAATTTTTAAACACAAAGGAGTGTGCCCATATATGCAGATGCAGGTTAAAATATATCCAGAATGTAATCAACAATGAGGGCTTGTAAATTTTGCAACATCTGCATTTTGAAGTGATTTCCCTCCCTCCCTCCCCATTATCAGTTGTGAATATGAGCTCAATTAGGGCTGTGGCACGTTTATTCTCAGCCAACGGACAAAATTAAATCGGGGCATGTACAGGAAGTACTAATCTAAAACTCAACTTTGTATACTCGCCATTCAACACATACAAATCAAAAGCTTCACTATTATTGTTTCAAATAAATTTTGGAGACGAACATGACTTCTGAGTGCAACCACTGCGTATCTAGAAATAACGACAAGACCGGGACGCCGGGAAGTATGCAACTCCTTGTCCAATTAGTAATCCACAGTACTGCATTATCAAACGCGCCACTATGAACTTGCGTAAAATGCATACACAATTGTATTATGCTAGGATGTAATTCTTTGTGTCCGAAATTTATTTGAAGTTACAATAGCATTAGTGACAAAGCAACGACTGTTACAGAGATATACACCACGTAGCATGATCAGAGAAAGAAAGAATTTATGGAATGTCGTAAACAAGTTTGATTAAGAATAGAGACGACCATAGTATATGTATAATGAAGGTTATTATGTTACGTAGCATTGTACATCATTTACATTTAGAGTAGATTATTGCAACAATTGACCGCACCGGGGCTGGTGCACTTTTCAGCCAGCCAGTGTCATCTCCCATCTTACGAGGGGGTATCAAAAAGTATTAAAGATCACAAAGAAGAAAAAAAGCTATATCGATGAACTTTTGTCAGGATGGTCACTTGTCCTTGTATACATTATGGTGCAAAAATGAAATCAATGGTATTTATAATTTCTATACAGTTGTCAATAGATGTCAATAACCTGCCTCCGCTAATCATATAAACTAATGGAGAAATCAAAGATGCGTGGCGTAATTTAATCCCTACATTTGAAGGTTTACATTACAACCCAGTTATTTTATAATGACACGCCCCAAATTTAAATGTTTGATACTATGGTGTAGGTTACAATCTCCTTTTTCCAATGATACCAAGAT